>CAIGRH010122349.1:0-14790 GCA_903798295.1 Fraxinus nigra | reverse complement strand
GTTTTGGGTTATTTTTGGATGGGTTGCGTAGAGGACAGTAAAGGCTTCTAGGTGGTGTGTTGGTTCGATGGTTTTGGTGGCCGGAAAGTGGTGGAATTTCGTTCCAAATTAGAGAATGGCAGTTTTGTGATGTGCGAGCAACCCACTTTGGGACTAGATTTCGATCAAATCTGCCGGATTTAGGGGCTATTCTTGGGTGGGTTGCGTAGAGGGCTTCAAGGTGGTGTGTTTCTTGGTGGCCGAAAAGTGGCAGAATTTCGTCCCAAAGTGGCGGTTGACAATTTTGTGCTTGCGAGCAGCCTACTTTTGGACGAAATTTTGGCTAAAATCGCTAGAGTTAGGGGCTATTCTTGGGTAGGTTGCGTAGAGGGCGGTGAGTGCTTCAAGGTGGTGTGTTGGTCCAGTGGTTTTGGTGGTCGAAAAGTGGTGAAATTTCATTCCAAAGTGACAGATGACAATTTTGTGTTGTGCAAGCAGCCCACTTTGGGACGAACTTTCAGCCAAATCCACCAGAATTAGGGGCTATTCTTGGGTAAGTTGCGTAGAGAGTAGTGAGGGCTTCAAGGTGGTGTGTTGGTCCTATGATTTTGGTGGCCGAAATGTGGTAAAATTACATCCCAAAATGGTGGATGGCAGTTTTGTGCTGTGCGAGCAACCCACTTTAGAACAAAATTCTGGTCAAATCTGTCGGAGTTATGGACTATTCTTGGGTGGGTTGCGTAGAAGACAGCAAAGGTTTCAATGTGGTGTGTTGGTCCTATGGTTTTTGTGACTGAAAAGTGGTGGAATTTCGTCCCTGAGTGGTGGCTGAAAATGGTTTCGAGGGCGATTTTCTTGATTTTTGCACTTGAGGTCCTCAAGATTATATTCACGTGTTTTATTCATTTAAGTTTGAATTAAAATCATAATGGTCTTTCAGTAATCGTTGGTGAAAGAGCATGATACTTCAGTGACCGTTAATGCAAGTTTTAAACTTCAGTGACCGTTTTATAGTTTTGACGTAACTTCAATTATCATTTGTAAAATTAACCCTAATATATTTTACATCTAAATCCAATTTTAATTTTTTTGATCGCGCATTCTTTTCAAATCTTCATTTTACCCAAAAATAATGGTCGTCAACTCGAGCTTAGTCTGGGACTATTTTGGAGAATTCGCAAAAATCAATTCCCACTGCAGCAAAACAGTAAAGGACGCGCTCAAACGCAGTGGCAGACGGGCAGTGCAGCGGTGCCTTCAAAATTGATTCACATAACATAGAATTAGCAAAACCCTAGAAGAAGAAAAAATCCCCAAAATCAATCATGGACAGTGCTCTCGCCAGCGCGTCAGCGATCAGTGACCAGCGGCAAAAGATCGAACAGTATAAGCACATTCTCGCCACCGTCCTCTCCTCCAACGACGTTGCTCAGGCCAAACAGTTCATTGATCACGGTTGCTCAACTTTAGCCTTTTACCTGTTTTTCATTGCTCTTTTTGATTCTTTATTTACAGCATTTGTTTTATTCTGCCTCTATTTGTTAATTTTTGTAGCATTTACTTTTTGGGATTTCTTCAGTGTTATCGGATGATGTTCCGCTTATGGTATCAAGGCAACTTATACAAACGTTCGCCCAAGAGCTCGGGAGGTTGGAGCCAGAGTTTCAGAAGGAGATTGCCCATTATACCCTCAACCAGATTCAGCCTCGGGTTGTTTCTTTTGAAGAACAGGTGAACTTTCTAGCCCAGTACTTTATCTAATTTCTGTCAATAGCTTTTGCAAATGTAGTCCGTATTTTGCTTCGTCCAGCTAAAAAATATCTAGTCCAGACTCTTAATGGAAATTTTGAGCTTCTAAATTGGTACTAAAGCAGCTGAATGTTTAGGCGATAGATTCTTGCCCTATATATAATGTCAAGAATAAGTTGGCAATAATGTGAGAGCATATTTTACGCAATGGTGATGGCCAATTATCCATTGCTTCTAAATTAAAGCAATTGAGAATTTAGGTTGATGTATTTGCTTTAGTTTGTTTTGTCGTGTCTTATCAGAATCATCTTTAACGGTAGCTGATTTTTATGAAGTGTTTCGTGCGGGAGTATGCGAGAAGGTAATCTAATTATCGAGATATGGATGTTTGAAAGAGGAATTGTTTGCAATATGGTACTTGGATTTATGTGATACCTTGGCTTTGATATATAGAATGATGCTGAAATCACAAGGACTTTGGAGATTGATAAGCTCTTTGATGCCTTGTTAGTCATGGAAGTGGATTGCTTTGTTTGTAGTGAAAGGAAAAAGGAGGTGGTTGTAGAGATAGAGTCTTTATGGGAAATGGAAGAAGCAGGGATAGTGAAATCATAATGTCTTTGTATGGCTTAAGTTGTTAAGTCTTCAAAATCAAAAGAAGTGGATAGGAAATAGATCAAGGGACAAACTTTCCTACTATATTCTCTGAGTGAAGACAAAAAACCAGACGAAGCAAAGGTCACATCTTCGTATGCTCTACCTTAATTGATTGAGTTGTGTGTACATATCTGTAAGGGACCATCTGACTAGAAAATGTGGTCCGGATGCTCCTCTCTAGGAGTAGGGCGGCAAGACAAGATCACCATTTCTCTCAGTAACGGACTTCCTTGAATGCTTCTTAGAATGAAATTAGAGTTGGTGAATTTCACGCAAAATCTTTAACTCTTGCACACATTCAAGCTGTATTTCATCCAAGTGGTATTTCATATATTGAGAAAGCACATCACTGCTAGATTTTGCAAGATATTGGATCTCCAAATTGGTGGGAAGGAAACTCTTGGAAGGAATCAAGAGGAATTAAGTCCCTTTACTTTCATAATATGGATATAAAAGCTGGGTATAAGTTACATTTCTTTGCAATGGCGAATTGATACATGCAATTTGCTTGTCACTTTTCACTTACAGTGGTTCCATTAGGAGACGGGCTAGCTCCCTTTCCCAAGAATTTGGAAAAGAAAAGCAATAAAAAATTGAGCTACAGTTTAACTGTCTGCCACTTGGATAAGTTCTACAATTATCTTAATCTCTTCAATGATTTTCTGCATCTTGGATCTTTTGACTAGATCTGGCGTTGAAGAGTCTACTCATTTCTATGTTCTTCAATTCTATACATTTCTGTCGATAAACTTGGTCAAAGAAGTTGGAACCTGGACGATCCATGTCAATTGTTAAACCCTTGCTTTATTTTGAGCAGTTTCGTCTGAAATTGACACTGTTGGAAAACTGTTGCACTGTAATTTGAAATTTCCCCTATAACCTATTATTCAGCTATACAATTTCAGCTGTGAACATTAATTATTAATCGTTTATTTGGGAATGTTATATTTTTCTGTTTCAGTGTAAGTTTCTTTTTGAGTTTGCACCAGATGGTTGGTAGGGATGTTATAATCTCAATATGGATCATCTAATCTATCATCTTAGATGATCCATATTGAAGATATTGATTATATATGAATTTTTACGAAGCCAGAAAAGAGGCATGTGATCTTTTTATTAACTCCTAAAGCAACATATCTGCGCATTAACTCAAATAGGCTGCGCAATCAAATCATATCACTGTTTGCTTTGGTTAAGGGATCACGCTTCAATTGCCATCATAATAATTATGTCTTTAATTGCTATTTTCCATACCGTCTTCTTTATTCTCTAGTTTGTTTTCTGGATAAATTATCTGGCTTCAAAATTCTTATCAACGCGTATGATTGCAGGTGTTGATAATTAGAGAAAAACTTGCTGAGTTGTATGAATCTGAGCAACAGTGGTCAAAAGCTGCACAGATGCTTAGTGGCATTGATCTAGACTCTGGAATGAGGTCAGCAGATGGATGCTTTTCTCTTATTTTTAGTTAATATATTCTTCATGGAATTTATTGTGACATATTTCTTTCCTTCTCTCATTTTTTGCAGAGCGATTGACGATACCTTCAGGCTGTCAAAATGCGTCCAAATTGCTCGTCTTTACCTTGAGGTATTTCTTGAGTTGGCTGTGTAATTTTATTATTTAAATTTGATGTTCCTGAACCTTTTTATGTGGACACCATGCATGTTAGACATGGAAAATTTCTCCTCAAATGCAACAAATGCACACGTGTGCATATCTCTAACTGTCTACATGAATTTATAAATGCATGTTATCAGCAGTCAGAAGTTTCTTAGATATGTCGTCAATCAGTTCATTAAGCCAAACGCCTCTGTTTGGCTCTCTTCATTACATAACTCTTTATTTCTCATACTCATTTTCAACCACACATTCACACCATAAATATTTTGCACGTAAATCCAAAAGTTTTTCCTACTTTTTAAGCACGCATTCTAAAAAAAAAATCACTATTCAAAACATCATTTCCCCAATTTCTCTTTATAATGGCCATCAAAAGGGCTTTTTTTTTTTGTCATTGGGTAATATATGTAATCTGAGACCATCGATTGCACCCATAAGAAGATCTGATGCCAACATTTCCACTCATGAAGTATGTGCTCATTGTGGATCTTATTGAGAGCAATGGCCTAATTCTCATCTATAGTTCCAAAAGTACTTGTCTTGTTTATGATTTACGTGCAAATCGTGAAAATATAATCCTTATTTATGCTTTTTAACTTATGTTTCTATATTCACCATATATAATTGTGTACTTTTGCACCCAGTGTCTCTTTTGCAGTTGAGTAGTGTTACTCTGGATATCCTTGTTTATTGAATACAAATGTCAGATGCTTTATATTCTAGAAACAAATGCTGCATGGTGTTATGAACTATATATATCAGTGAACTGTGAATTATGATTATCTTAAAGCTATATCAAGGATATCACTGACGAAGTAACTGAAACTTATATGCTTGTTTCTTGATTTTCAGGATGATGACGCAGTTAATGCAGAAGCTTTTATAAACAAGGCTTCCTTTTTGGTTAGCAACAGTCAGCATGAAGTGTTGAATTTGCAGTACAAGGTTGACATTTAAAGAAATTTGGCTCGATGATATGAAGTATCTAGATTATGCTGAACATATTCCTATATTTATCGTTTAACAGGTTTGCCATGCTAGGATTCTAGATTTGAAGAGAAAATTCCTGGAAGCTGCCTTGCGTTATTATGGCATTTCCCAAATTGAGCAGCGACAGATTGGAGATGAGTATGTGTATTTGAAAAGATGTTGATTATCAACTTGTAATGTGCTCCATGGTTTTTGTCTGTAATATTTTTATATAGATTTCTAATGCACCTAATTGAATCTCAGCTGAATAGTTATCTTATAGCATTTGGTCACAGTTCACGCATCGGACTTCATAGTTATCCTTTGTTTTCCTTTACATAGTTAATTGAATTGAAACTAAAGGGATGTTAAATTTTGTAAATAAAATCGTCCGGTAAGCAGGGATGTTAAACAAGCATATACTTGACAAATTAACTGACGTATTAAGATTGTGTAGAAGTACTAAATGGGGTGTAGAAACGTCGTATATGAACTTATAAACCCCCGAAAAATATGGTGTTTTGTATTCTATTCTGACATTAGTACTAAATGTGGTGTAAAAACATTGTCATTTATACTAGACATGCGCATGTTGTCTTTTGACAATCAAAGAGAATAGAATATGCTTTTGTGTTTGGATGCCAAACGATCATACTTTTAAGAAATTTTTGGTCATATTAAGCTTATGTAGAAGTATTAGCTATTAACTTTGCGATCCAAGTCGAAAGAAATAGGTCTCCAGTTCTTAAATTGAAGGCATTGCTATTGAAGTCGCGTGTACAAACATTATATATGAACTTATTTATAATGGACATATAAGCATGTATTTTGACTTCCGAGAACTGTACTGGATGCGATGTAAAAAGATTAATATTTATACTAGACATACAAGGATGAATTTGTCTTCTGAGTTCTGACAATCATAGAGAATACAAATTGAATATGTTGTTGTCTATGGCGTTGAGAATGTTTATTAAATCTGAGCAGTACTAGTATGATCTTATTTATACTCAATATGCACGATTTAGTATTATATGTCCTCATATGGAGCACTCAATCATCACAGAGAGATAGATGAAGAAGCACTAGAGCAAGCTCTAGCTGCTGCAGTAACATGCACGATTTTGGCTGCTGCGGGTCCTCAACGTTCTCGTGTTCTAGCCACCCTTTACAAGGTATGAGTAACTACTTTGACCTAACTTAGCTGTTTTGTCTGATTTGTAGACTGTACAAGTTCATATCATTATCTAGTTGGCAGTTAAATTTTCCTATGTCATCCAGAATTTCTATTCGTGTGTTCTAATCAAGAATTTTTTTCCGCTAATTCATTATTATTCTTTGAGGATGTATGTTGTTGTTTCTTTGTGACTTTTCTAGTTTGGAGGATTATTTGTTTCAGTTCTCTATAAAGTCGTTGCCAAGATTTTATATGACGTGATTATAGAATTTCTTCACCCCAAATTACTGTTACTTCTCCTTCATATGGCATTTTTAGAAATAAAATCACTGGAAGTTGTCAAAATGAAAAAAATATATATATGGCCGAATAATATAGGGTAAAGTTACTGTCTTTATTTTCAAAAATGTGGTCTATATGTTGGACTTGTGTTCTTTATTTTAAGGGACCATCACCTAATATTATGATTAAACACTACGAGTACCAAATATTGCGATTGTTGGTTCATGTCTGGTAAAACATTTGATTATTAGTGCAGAAGTTAGTCTCCCCTGCCCACTCCAAACTGAGTTTTTTATGATGTTTCCTCTTGGAGTGTGCCATAATATCTTAGTCAAATATTTGCTTTAGGTGGACGATTTACTTGCTTACTCTTGCCATTGAGGTTGCTAAATAGGATTGCCACCATTAATTTCACGATATATATTCTAAATGCCTTGTGGATGATTTTTTACCTTCCGTATTCTGGAGTGAGATTGCCATGATGATTTTATTTTGAAGCTGTGCAAGATTCGATTTTGCATTGTGATGAAATTCTACCTCTTTCTTTTCTTCCACCAGGATGAACGTTGCTCTAAGCTAAAGATCTATCCCATCTTGCAGAAGGTAACCTCTTAAATCTATACTCATAACTAGGACCAACTGCAAAAACAACAAACATCCATGCACATCTCCCTAATTCTGAAAGGCAGTTATCCTTCTACGTGTTAATATAAAATCAAGCAGATGCTGTGGATTAATTAAGGCTGCTTACTGCTGATGTCTTGCATGAAAATTTCCAGGTTTATTTGGAGAGAATTTTGAGGAAACCAGAAATTGATGCTTTTGCTGAAGAATTGAAACCACATCAGGTTGCCATGGTCTTACTCTACAGATGATTTTCGAATATTTTATTTTCCGAGTTTAGATCTGCAATCATTTTGCTGGGAATTGTAACATATGATTTATTTTGCAGCAAGCACTTTTGCCCGACAATTTTACTGTTCTTGATCGTGCTATGATTGAGCACAATCTTCTGAGTGCTAGCAAACTTTATACGAATATAAGGTGGGTGGAAAATGTTACTGTTATTGACTATTTTACTCTTTTAAGTGAAATTGTTTTTGCTGTTATAGCCAATAATATGACATTAACCCCTTATACTACTCCTGTACAGCTTTGATGAATTGGGCAGATTGCTGGGAATTGCTCCTCAGAAGGTACAGTCCCTTGTTACCAAAATAATGACATTACCTAGTGCAACATGTACAGACAAAGAAGAGAAGTGTACTGTCTATTTGCAAACATTAGAATTGTATATCCCCTGTTATGGAAAACTAGCACCGATATCTTATTAATTGATATAGTTGCTAGCTTAACCATGAGTTTGATTGGCCTATTCAAGCTTGTCATAATCAGCTTTATTTCTGTCTGGCTGTCCATGTTACTTGCCTAGTTTTCCAAGTAAAAAACCTGAAAGGATTCAACTAGTTTTGAGGGGTTGTAGGTTTTAAATGGGATAAATCTCATTAGATAGAATTCTTTTGAAAAGTGAACTTTATAAAATCCTATATCTTATGGAAGCTCATGAAATGTTGTGAGTTAGATATTCTTGTTTCACTGAAAAGCTATAGAATAGGATGCTTGCAATTGCCTATTTAGCCTTCCAAGCTGCTAGTGTTCCAAATTTCGAAATGATTTGTACCAATTTGTGATTTCTCTAGGAACTGAAAGTAACAGTGTTTTGCCAGTGCCTCAAATTTCATTGCACCCAATACATTCTTGGCTTTCCTTGCTCTTCTTTGCAATGTGGTTGTACACCAGTGTAGTCACACATAAATAGTATATGCTGATGCTGTTCTTTTACATTAAGGTTGTGAGAGGTCTATGCTAAAGCCTCTTAAAAACTTATTCAACCTTTGTGCAGGCTGAGAAAATAGCTTCAAAAATGATCTACGAAGACAGAATGAGGGGATCTATTGATCAGGTGGAACTTACGTTAAAATTGATGTATACAATTTCTGAGGCATTTCATTGATCCTTCTCATCATCATATCATTCTTTTCATATATCAATTCAATTTATTGAAACTTCTTTGATATTTCTTGTTTCTCTTTGAATTATGAAAAAGTTTTCAAATATTTTAGCAGGCTACTCATTGTACTCCTTTCCCTTCCCCTTTTTAGTGTTTGAAAGTTATTGATGCTCTTTATTGAAGATGATCTTTTGATAAAAATGTCATTTTCTTCCTTTCAATCCTTTCAACGGCATGCTAAACATTGTAGTGAGCATCTTTTTATAAGAGTTCAACAGTTACATAATAATTCTACGCGTCAGGTTGAAGCTGTTATACATTTTGAAGATGACACAGAGGAATTACAACAATGGGATCAGCAGGTAATGCTTGCTATGATTAACAAGATCCTATTTGATTGGTTTGTTACATCTATAAATATCACAAAGCAAATATGAGAAGCCATTTGCTAACTCTGATAAAGTGTTCTATGATGTAAGATGATTTAAAACAAATTGGTAATGTTCCACTCTGTGATTTAATCAAAGCATAGTGGAATGAGTAACCTTAGAACTACGTACTTCTTCATCCATTAGTTGCCCTGAGCTAGTTGTGCTGATATTGAACGTTATTTTTTGGCAGATTGTTGGATTGTGTCAAGCTCTGAACAACATTCTTGATAGTATGGCAACGAAGGGCTTACCAGTTCCCGTCTAACCTATTTTGCAAATAATGTATCTTTCATCTCAACTACTATACATGTTATCCTTTAATAGATTCAAACTCTTTCCCGAAGTAATCGGATCTATATTGCACGATTTCACAATTATTTTGCACAAGGGTCACAATTACTTCGGGTCTATATTGCAAGATTTCACAATTATTTTGCACAAGGAACATCGATGTTAATTCACAATCTTTTGGTCCATGGTTATCAGTTTGAACACTTTTAGTTCATCATTGAGTTGGTCCACCATTGAATATTTGTGTTTAAATCGTCATTTATATATGAAAATTATGGATACTGAAAAAAATTGAATCTTTTGCATCTGGGAACTTTTTGAACGGTATGTAAAATAAATAAATTTTCCACTTAAAATCTTTGAATAAGATGTGATATTAACACTATTCAAATTATAAGGTATGGACTTCAAAAAGTGGGCATCCAGATGGAAATTGCGGACTTTTGTGTCTGCTTAAATTTTGTTTGCTCTCACTCGCATGAGATCATTGAGTTCAGACACCTTTGGTGTGCACTGGTGGACGAAATAAATTTTAAACTTTCGTTCAAGCCCAATCAAACCCGATTTGCGCAATGCAGAGGCAAAATTCTCAATTTTCAAGAACAGTATATACTTAGAAATTGAACCATAGATTTTGCAATCAGGTCAGTTTCAAAATAAACAGTGACAGTGCCATGAAACGGCACAAAAATATGAATTCATGGACAAGAACCCGTTTCCCAGATTTAAACAAATGCAACATATGACAAAACGCAAGCAAAAGGATCACATTTCAAAATCCCAGGTAGTCTCAGCACATAATTTTGGCCTTTTTTGCTCTTCTGCCAAATTGAGGGATGCTGAAATCTGAAAAGATAAATGACACGAAAATCAAGAACGTTAGAAGTAATGCAATTAAGAGACAGCCTCAACAATTTTAATGCTCACTAGCAATTTGTATAACAAGAAAATGCTAATTGATTATGAAATCGAAGTTGTTAATAAATCATTGGCAAACTTGGAAATTTCGCTTAAAATGTTCTGAAGAGGTCTGAATGTGGCTAGTGCATCTGTGCGTCGGGGTAAAAACAAAATCAAAACATGCATACAAATCTACGTGGAACAGTGTATACTTGTTAATCAACAAAGGAGCTGAATAAACTATTATATAATTGATTCAATGGAAAACAAGATTACGTAACAGGTACACAACTCATTTAAAATATACATAGGCGCACATAGGAAACAATATCGAGCATGTATGACTAAACTTAAATACAAGCAAGCTTGGGGTCGTACATGCTCATAATATCACTATGATCAGCAATTGACAACTAAACAGTAATAGCAAAATGGGAAACTTGGTATTATAGCATGGTTGCATTAACTGACCAGTCCTCTTACATCATGATGACTGATGAGTGTTACTAAAATCGATTAGAATGATAAATCATTTTTAGTTTGAAAGTTTTAAACATGCTATAACCATTAAACAATATCAGAGCTACAAGCATTCCCCATCAGTTTCAATGTTCAGAATTTCATCGTTGACCTGCCTCAATCGAATAACTTCTGCTTTATTCACACCTCCAACCAAGTACATACATAATCATAAGAAATTGAAGCACAAACATGCAATTCCATAATTGCAAAGGGTGGAATGCCTACAGTTGGAAAATTTAAAAAGGGCAGTCTACACAAATGGATATATAGGGTTCACCACATAAACTATTTTACGGAGCTTTTTCATAAATAATTAAAGAATACTCATCATGGCTGTATTCACCACCTAAACTATTTTATGGAGCTTTTTCAAACATATAGTTAAAGAATACTCATCATGGCTGTATTTGTGGAAGCTTGACAATTTTCTAGACTGTACACAGATCACCCTAAAGTTTGACATGCTATAGTTACTCTCTCTCAATTACAGCTCGATTGCTCAAGAAAATAACAGCGTGCCTAGATGGATAGATTTTCATTTATTTTTCCCGATTAGGTATGTGTTGTGCTTGGATAGCTAGATCTCTTGGGCAGAGAGCAAGGATGGGGTTTGGGAGGAAACTGGCATTTGTCTTTTCATTAGTGAAAAGAACCTTCCAACTGCTGATAGGTGGTAATACATCAATTGTACAACTATCTGAGTGCATGTGGAGTAACCTTATTTATATGTCTATTTGCAGTTAAAAGCTGCCGTGCTATAGGTAGCATTATTAGCCTAAAAATAATACCATTATGACAATGTTATATTTGAAATTCAGTACATACAGTGCTAAGAGAATGACAACCACACAACTAAATAGTTGCATAACATGGTAAAAATTCATAGCCTTCGTGTACATTCTGGAAGAGCGCAACCACAATCCATCTACACTTGTACAAGACATATATTGGCCAATAATAAAATAATCCCCATCACATTCACCGAGGAAAGAAAGCTAGCATAGAAGAAAATCTGAGTTTAGTAGATTATAGAGTTTTCTTAAGAAGGTCGAGATCTATCATGATCCACTCAACAAGTTATGAACTGTCTATAACCATCTCTTGCTGACAACTGCGTACTAGTGAGCATGTGCCAAGTTGCCATATTTACCATACATCTAAACAGAATGAACATACAAGACCAAAGCATGTCCTCTGTGGTTATAACCTATCTAGTATCTTCAATGGTCGTCAACAGCCCATTTCTTTCCATTTAAAAGATTGTTGCTAAGGCCCACCCACATTTTTAATTTGACTCTGCATTTGACATAACTAGCCGGAGACAAATACCGATAAAGCTTCGAAATTAAATTGATATGAAATTAACAATGCACTGCAAGCTATTGTCACTACAAAAGCAATCTAATAGTGTTTCTCCAGTTCAATGCCACCCACTATTTAAATCAACACAAAATTGCATGCATAATGAATTCACATTTAGTGGGTCTTCCACTTCAACCAATATGAGCAATCTAATAGAGAAAAGCAACGCGCCAATTCATCGCACTAACAAGTTTTTCAAATTCATGCCAAAATGCTACCAACATTTTTTTTTTTTTGATAACCGTGGATGTCCGAGCCAGCTTGTGCGCACTTCGACTAATCCCACGAGGCCCTGAAGTTTACAGTCGTTTCTCACCTCAGTGGCCCTGAGGGGACTCGAACTGATGACCATTGGGGAGCAAACCCAAGGCCTGACCAATTGAGCTACCCCTCACGGTTAAAAAATGCTACCAACATATAAACATCAGATTAAACAACAATTGCATTTNATACTATGTTGCCCTGAAGTTTACAGCCTTTTCTCACCTCAGTGATTCTGAGAGGACTCTAATTGGTGACCATTGGGGAGCAGACCCAAGGCCTGACCAATTGAGCTACCCCTCACGGTTAAAAAATGCTACCAACATATAAACATCAGATTAAACAACAATTGCATTTTACCTTAAACGATCCATTCAGCTTGGAAGTCCGCGACCATTCCAAACCTAAATTCTTACTCGATGTCTGATATGTAGCCCGGAAAAGATCATCCCCATAAACTTTATGTGCAACCATGAAATCCCATGCATTCTTCCCCAAATCATAACTGGGCTCAAAAGTTGTCAACCCTCCATGCACATAAGTATACTTTAACTTAGTATTCCCCGTCCCTAACACGTGATTTGCTGAGACCTTGTTAGCTGGATCAAGCACCAAACTCCCATCCAATATTGTCCTGTTATCACCCTTACTGTGAATGTAAGTCAATTTTACTGGCTTCTCAGCTACCCTTATTGTGTTCATAAATTGAAACTTGAGATCCTGAAAAAAAAAAACATTAAATAACCTAAACAGCAACAAAGACCAAACACTGCTCCTGATAAGTTCGGAATTGGCTACATGTCCTATTTGTTGCCGGATCTAAAGCAAACAAACTAAGTCAATTTTGGTCTACCCTTCTCACTTCTAAGTCGCTCTACCAAAATTGTGTAATTAAGATTCGTATATATTAGAAAAATATTACATATATTATAGCTTTGCCTGTTAAATTACTGACCATTAGTTATCAACGACTGACTGCTGTATTAAATCCCGAGTCAGCCCAATTATCGGCAGTTAAAAGCCAAAGATATAACAATAACAACAAAAAATAATGCGAAATTATTGAAAGAGGAAAGGGATTTTTAGTTTGTTGATTACTTTTTGGGGAACGTTGTAATCGATGATAAAGAAACCAGGTTTTTCAACGGCCAAGGCTAAACCGTTTAAGCAGGGGCCGCTGACAATGGTAGCGTCGGTCATGGAGGCACGTAGTTTGAAGTCTCCGGCATTGGCGGTGACGGTAGCGAAGGCGGCGGCCTTGTCGGGCTCATATCTAGCTTTGAACGACGCCTTCATTTCCGTTTTCCTTTGTTGATTGTTTTGTTTGGTAATTCTGATCCTCTCAATTGTTTCGGATTTTTCAATGCGCATTGACGGCTCACCACAATCACTTGGGTCTGTTGCACTGAATCAGTGCTCACGTCGTCTTATACGCCGTCTGGAACACGTTAAAATTTTCATTTTTCTATTTATTTTTAACAGTACATTCTTTAATAAAATAATATTTTTCATTACATTAATAACTTTTTCTTCTTTTTCAACCACGTATTCTCCATCAATTTATTATTTTAAAATACATTCTTTCAAAATAACGTGACTCAATCACACCTCCAAAGAGAAAAAAGCTAAAGTGTATGTTTTAATTACAGATTCCTGGCAACACATTTGTAAACTTTTATTTATTTATTTATTAATTTTTTGAAAAAGCCACATATACATAAGTTTTCTACCAGAAGTTTTCCAGAAATTTGAAATAACATGACGTGGCATATTTTGGGAATAAATAGTTGAAAAATAAAAAGGAAAGCAACCTAAGCAAATAAAAAAGTCAAAACGGAAAAGAGCACCACAGTAATTGAAAAACTTTCCATTTTGTCTCATTTCCATTTCGTCCCGCGTCTCGCCACTAACATTTCATGCTGCCGAAATCCATTTCCCATACCAAATCGCCAATGCCGATTCGTATCTACTCGGAGCTGACACTTTGGACATTGCAAAACATTTGAAAAATGTAAAGGTAAAAGAGCAAATCCATTTAAAAATCAATATGTTGCAGCCGTTTCCCCAAATTGGAACACTCACTCTTAGGCTTGTAACAACCCAACATCGTGCCACAATCGTTATTGTATCATACGTCTATCCGCTTTGAGAGAGTATATGTTCATCTTATCTCGCGTCAGAAAGCCGTGAGGGATAAGATGGACATATCCTCTCCCAAAGCGGACAATATATATGATATGATAACTTGTCCAATTGGTACTAGAATTCAACTTAAGTCTCTCATATGTGCGAATGTATGATTCGTAACTAGTGGTGAGTATCCACTTATAATAGTGGAAAGCAAACACTTCACCGAGTTAATTAAAAAACTGAAGAAAATGAATCTATAATGCTTAATTAATTATCATGGCCAATGGACCGTGTTATATACATGAAGTTAGTTGCCAAGAATATTCTAGAAATGAGTAAGCAAAACTAATTTAACAAACTCTATCAGCTGGCAAACAAATAGATTCCAATTCCTGAAAAACAAGAAATGTAATTGTGTTGACGTCCTTTCCTTCAAACTCGTGAGC
>CAIGRH010122258.1:1262-11652 GCA_903798295.1 Fraxinus nigra | reverse complement strand
TGTTGGGGGGCGGTCGCCCCTCCCGCCCCCTAGCTCCGTCTCTGCTCATCCCCAATGGTTGCAAGTCCACTATTATGTAAATACCGCTAGGCATGCTGCCTGCCTCAAAGATGTGTCAAATGGACGCAGCCTGCTAAGCAATGCACCATGCACACAAGGCTTGGCCAAGAGGCTGCTGCCCAGCGCATCATGGCCTGAGCTCCATCTGGTGCAGGCTAAGGCAACCTGCATGCTATCCAAACCCTAGTATCTACGATTTGGCTTGTGTTAGGGTTTTTGATGGGCTTTAATTCAACGATTTTGGCTCAGCATAGAGCTAGACATTGACCTTTATGGTCGGTCCTGCCAAGAGATAGGGGTCCACAGTCCAGTAATAGCCAGTTTCACTTGTTGGAAAATATACATATAGAAGGAGAAAACACAAACCAACCAAGAACACCAAAAATGAAAATTAAGCTTGAACACGTGATTGTTGTCTTAAAATGATATTTGTCCATCTAGAATTGTTTTAACTACTTAAACAGATTTACTAGCAAAGGTTTGTTGGATTTAAACAAGCCTTTAAGAAAAACACATGAGAGCAATTGTGTTTTCTTCTAAGAACTCGAAGAAGACAAAGTTTGAATATGCAAGTGAATTGAACTAATGTCACTCAACAAAGATTGATGATTTCATGTTTGTAATGGAAAACTATCACTTATTTATAGTTTTTACCCATGCCAACCATTCATGAAAAGTCAAGAATTTTCATGAGAAAGCCACCAAGAATCAAAACTTAAAAACTAGCATAATGGTTAGTTTTCACAACCATGCGCACGCAAGGTTCAAGACTCTTAGCTTTTACTTCTGCAGAAGCAGGGCATGCACATGCATGGGTAAAAGTTGCCCATCCACCTGATTTCATCTTGATTTGATTTCACACCGGGTTTTCCTTTTTCCAATGTAATATATATGTCCAATTCTCTCTTCTATCTTGAACAAAATATAACTATCCTTCACTTGTTCAAAATTATATGGATCATATTTATATAAACTATCAACACTTGTATATAAGGTTTAGATATCTTTCAATTTGAATCTAATCACAGTGTAATTCAAACAAAGTAAAGTCGAAATTAAAGGTAGCATGAAAGCTTTGAACCAATGATTCCATGTGACAATACCAGTAAGAACACACACACAAATATCNGGGTAAAAGTTGCCCATCCACCTGATTTCATCTTGATTTGATTTCACACCGGGTTTTCCTTTTTCCAATGTAATATATATGTCCAATTCTCTCTTCTATCTTGAACAAAATATAACTGTCCTTCACTTGTTCAAAATTATATGGATCATATTTATATAAACTATCAACACTTGTATATAAGGTTTAGATATCTTTCAATTTGAATCTAACCATAGTAAAATTCCTACAATGTCATCGAAATTCTAGATATCATGATAGTTTTGAACCAACTATTCCCTATGATGATATCGATGAAAACACACACACATGTCATGTGTTTTAAAAGTTTCTCAAACTCTGAACGCTATTACGGCCTTGGGCTTATCTTATTCATTGAACTTTTGAGAGAGAAATTTAACTCTCTATTGAGGCAGTATCACTTTGAAGTTCATCTATGTGAAGTTCATCTAGTATCTTATTACTTCCAAAGATATTTGTACTTAATACCAAACTTTTTTAAGAGCTTAAAGTTCAACCCTCCTTTAAGTAACAACTATCATTATTTAGGATAGAGCTCTTTATGGATATAATAATGATGAAATTATCCACTTATTAAATGACTTATTGTTATCTTTGAACCCATTAATTACTATTTTAGTAATTAAAAGTATGGTTGCTATCATTGATGAATCTTTTTAATTTAGGAATTTCAACCCAACATACTCAATGTAGATATTACTATTAAGAGATTTAGTTCAAGGATCCGCTAATTTTTTATTTGATTTAACGTAATTTAGAAAAATTATTCTGCTCTTGATTAATCTCCTTTCGTAGTCATGTCTTAGAGTCATATGTCTAGACTTTACATTATATACATCTTTGTATGTGTTTGCTAATGTGGCTTGACTATTACATAAAATAGATATCGAAGATGTAGTCTTTAATCCCAAAGGTATTTCATATAGAAGATCCTTAAGCTACTCAACGTATGTCCCGGTGTCAACTAATGCTATGAATTGAGATTCCATGGTTGAATGTGTAATGTATGTTTTTTTAGACTTTCAAGAAATTGCACATCTTCTAAGAGCAAATACCCAACTCGAAATAGATTTACTTTCACCAGTGCTAGATAGATATCCAAATAACATAGATAAATCATTCTAATATAGCCGAAAATTTAGAATATTGTAGACATGTTTTTAGTTTTCTTTAAATAATCAAGAACTCTTCCAATAACCTTCCAATATTTCTTGTTCTTGTTCGGATTACTAGTAAACTTGCTTAGTTTACTAATCTGGAATGTTATATTCGATCTTGTACATAAACTTCTTATATCACTTACATACCCTAGTTGAGCAATCGCTCTTCCACCATTCTTTACAGGTTTAGAGCTTGGATTAAGAGGGGTATTGAATTTTTTTATATTCAAATGTTTAAACTTATTTATCACATTCTCTACGTAATGTGATCTAATCAAAATATAGCTTCAACTAGTTTTTGTAACTTTGATACCTAATATGGTATCCACTCGTACAAGATCCTTTATCTTAAATGTGTAAGATAGAAAACATTTGTTTCTTTTATTCCATCCAGATGATTACTCAAAATCAACACGTCATCAAAATTCAAGCAAATAAATATAGTATATTTTTCTTATACTTTGGAATATAACACTTATCTACAATGTTATGTATGAAATTTGAGGAAATAATTGCAAGTCAATCTTCATGTTATTTCTTTGATACTTATTTTAAACTATATAACGATTTCAGTAACTTGCATATCTTATGTTCAATATTGGATAGAATAAACTCTTCTGGTTATTCCATATTGACCTCCTCATTGAGATCCCCATTTATGAATGTTGTTTTGACATTCATTTGATGAATATGCAAGTCATATATGGATGCTAATGCGACTAATATTCTAATTGAATCAATTTTGTCTTTAATGACATTTTTTCCAAAAAATATTATCACGAGAAGCTATGGTTCCCTTGTAGGTCATTATATTAATTTTTAGTTGTAGAAAAAAAAAGCATTATATTAAAAACATTCTTTTGATTTCCTTCTATTAAGTAAAGGGAAATAAATTGAGAATCTATCTCTTCCGTTCCTAATGTCTTCTTTTCTAATTCTTTTACTTCTTCGAGGTTCACTAAATTCGCCAACTTTTTCAGGGAACGTTTCCTTTTGTGTTCTACTAGAGCTATGAATTTTCTCGAGTTTTTCTTAAGTAATTATTTGAAGATAATGAATTATCAAAGAACTTAGTATCATTGGATTCAATCTTCACATTGGTCTCCAAACTTAGTAATCTATTAGATTTATTATTACTATCATATCAAATAAAAGCATATTTGATGCCTCTTGGACCTAACTTAGTTCTTTTAGGGTCCGTATTTTTACAGTAAGCAAGACATCTCTACACTTTGAAGTATCCAATATTTGATTTTCTTTCTTTCCATAATTCATAAGGAGAAACCTTTATGAATTTTGAAAAAACTCTATTCAAGATTCTACACGCACTCAATAAAACTTCACACTATAAGTTAAATGACAATTTAGCATATGTTAACATGACATTTAATATATCAACTAATGTCTGATTTTTTCTTTCCTTCCATCAAACATTTTGTTCGGGTGTTCTAGATGCAGAATATTGATGTATTATGTTTTATTGCTCACAAAATGGATTAAAATCACTTGAGAAGTATTCATCACCTCTATCACTTCTTAGTGTTTTTAGTTTCTTGTTGAAGTAATTTTTAAACTTCATTTTATAGGTCTTAAACAAATCAAATGCTTTATGTTTATGTTTCATTAAATAAATATACTTGTATCTTGAATAATCATCTATAAAAATAATAAAGTACCTATTTTCACCCCTAGTCATGACAATCATATTCGAATGAATAAGTTTAAAAAATTTTGAAGTCCTATTCACACTATGATAAGGCTTCTTTATCATTTTAGATTTTAAACAAATTTTACATTAAATATGTCATTTATACTGTAAGAGATCACACTTTTTAACATTTTTTTCCATATAATTACTTGCACCTATGTGACCTAATCTATCATGCCATAATATAAAAAAAAAAAATTTAAAAAAAATAATAATTAAGTAAGCAAAACCAACTTATTTTTATTAATATTGTCAACCTTACATAAGTTGACTATTTCTTAACAAGAGTAGCATTTTTCAACAAATTTTCCATTTTAGGATTGTACAAGTTTTTTGAACTCATAAATGCTTTTAATGTTTGATTTTCCCAAAAGATCTTTACTCATTAGGTTCCTATTTATGTTAGGAACATGTATATTTGTTGATAACCGTTTTTTCAAAAGTGATGACAATGTCAACATTTCTTTCCCCAGCCACTTTGGAGCGGCCTTCATTACTCATTTGTATCTCTTGTTCACCATACGACTCATGGAAAGTCTTGAAGATTGATTTATCGTAGGATACATAAATTGTTGCATATGTATCGTACCACCAACGAAAAACCTTTTATTTTATACTGTTGATTTCGCTCACGGTAGCCATAATGTTTTTATGAATGGAGTTTATTTTGCTCCCATTCTTGTTCTGTTTTTTATGCTGACAATCTTTTTCACAATATCCGGTTTTTTCACAAACAAAACAATCTTCATTGGCCTTCTTCTTGGACTTTTTTGTAGTCCTTGTTAGGAGATTGCCTTTTATTTAATTTGTTGGATGACTCAATTTTTTTCAAGGCCTAAGTTTTTGAAGTGCTTTAATAAGAATTTTCATTTTTATCTCTTGCCTTCGATTCTTTCTCAATTCGGAGATATTTATGAATTTGTTCTAAAGAATAATCTTCGAAATTTTGAAGAATCTTCTTTTTATATCATTTCCAAGCCCTCAAGTGTTTTGCAATAATTACTTACACTTAGAGGATTTTGAAAGTTCTATCTTGATCGTCCTCAATTTGTTGACAAGCATTTGAAATTCATGCACTTGGAAAAGTAGGGAAATATTCTCAAAAAATTTGAAATCGTAATATATTGATATTAAAAATTTATTTGTATATTTATCCTCAGTTTTGTAATTGTTTTCCAATGCTTTCCAAATTTCTTTAGCCGAAGTGGTGTTGGAGTAGATATCGTATAATCAGTCGGATAGTACATTGAGAATGTGACCCTACAAATTAATTCATCATCTTAACATTTTTTGTCTTTTAGCCCGTACTGCAATCGAGTCTCCATCTGTTGATTCCGGAAGTGGTGCCAAGTTCGGATCAAGAATGTAGAAGATTTTCAATACCGTTAATAGGGACTTCAATTTGTCTTGCCACCAAGTGAAGTTCGTTCCATCAAATCGATCTAACCTTACAAGGTCTTGATTCATAAGTTTGATAGTCACCATGATTGTCTCGTTCTCCATCCAAATATCATTTGAGATTGTTGGAAAATTTAGAAGAATAAGAGGAGAGGAGAGAAATGAATTACTAAAAACTACAGGTCCACTAGCACTACAATAAAAGAAATGAACCTAGTCTAGTACATGTATCAATATTTAATTGCATACTTTCCATCTACCTAAGTACATGATTAGCACCAATGGACATACATGTACTCTCTTTAATTCTTGCATTAAAATATTCTAGCAATAATCTAGGTATTTATGGATTAGTCTAGAAATGAATCAAGTTTATTAATTCAACACCCCCTCTTAAACTTGATTTATCACGCCAAGGGACATGCGCAACTTTTCAAAAACGTCAATCTTTAAGGGGCTTGATTAAAATATCCGCAACTTGGTCTTGAGACTTCACAAACTCAAGCTCCACTTCTTTATTGGATGTACACTCTTGTGAAAAGTGATACCTCGTATTAATGTTTACTCATTTCAAGACACAAGGTTTTTGGCCAATGCGAGAGCGGACTTATTATCAACAAAAATCATTTTTTTTTTTGGGTCTTTTTGTGGTTGGTAAAGTTCCCTCATCAAACTCCTAAGCCAAATTGCATGATAAACACAAGAAGTAGTTGCGATATACTCCACTTCACAAATAGAAAGAGTCAAAATAGATTGCTTCTTAGAAGTCCAACTAAATGCCATATTTCCCATAAAGAAAACAAACTCAGTAGTGCTTTTCCGATTATCAATATCACTAGCCCAATTACTATCACAATAGCCAACAAGCTACAAGTCTTGAGAAGATGTATAGAAAATACTAAAGTCAAGTGTACCATTAATGTAACCAATTCTTTTGGCCACCTTTAAATGAGTAGTAGAAGCTTCCATAAAGCGACTTACAAGTCCAACACGAATATCCAGTCTTGTACAAAATAAATATCACAAGCTTCCAACAAGGCTCCTAAAAAATGTGGGATTGATCTTCTCTCCATCTCTTTGCTTAGACAGTTTAACTCCACATTCAACGGGGGTGCTCACTGCTTGCAATTCGCCATTTCAAACATTTTAAGCATTTCTTTTGCATATCCTTCTTGAGAGATAAAGATTCCATAATCTCTTTATTTCATCTCAATGTCAAGATAGTAGGACATTAATCCAATGCCCGTCATCTTAAATTCTCTAGCCATATCTCTCTTGAATTCTTCAAACATATTTGGATTATTTCCTGTCAAAATTAAGTCGCCCACATACAAACAAACAAGAAAAATATCATCATTTTTGTTCAATTTCACTTAAAGTGCATGTTCAGTGGACACTTGGAGAAGTTATTTGTTTGGAAATATTTGTCAATTCTATTATTCCAAGCACGTGGGACTTGCTTCAAGCCATATAGAGTCTTTTTCAATTTTAGGACTTTATCTTCATGTCCTTCAACCACATAACCTAAGGGCTGATCAATGTAGACTTCTTCCTCCAAAAATCCATTCAAAAATGTGGATTTAACATCCATTTGATGAATTTTCTATTGGTTTTGAGTTTCCAAGGAAATAATTAAACGAATTGTTTCTAAATGAGCAACCAGAGCAAACACCTTACCATAGTCAATGTCAGCTTTTTGCTCGTATCCTTTTGAAACTAATTTTGCTTTATATCTCTCTATCTCTCCTTTATAATTTTTCTTTATCTTGTATACCCACTTGACTCTATTTGTGATTTTTTCCTTCAGGTGATGAAATCAATTCCCAAGTATCATTCTTCTTGATTGCCTTTACTTCTTCATCCATGGCATCTCTCCAATTTTTTTATATCAAGAATGGCATCTTAAAAACCTAGAGGCTTACAATTAGCAAAAAGACAAAAATTGAGTCAGGTAACTTAAATTTTGTGTTACCTCATTGGTTGACTCATACAAATCTCGAATACTTCTAGTTCTTCGAGGTCCTTCACTTGTGCTTGATTCCCCAATTTGTAGATTTGGTGGAGGTGTTGGGGGTAGAGTAGTAGGCTGCATAATGTCGCTTTTTCATCAAAGAATGGATTAAAATTGTATTATTCCTTTGCAATTTTCCATTCCTAAGCTCTTTCTTTATCAAACTCAACATCTCTATTAATGATTATTCTGTGATTGCTTGGATTGTACAACTTGTAACCTTTAGAACTTTGATCATAGCCAATGAATTCATACCTCTAACTTTTGTCATCAAGTTTAGTCCTCTTCTCATCCGATACATGAGCATAGGCTATACTTCCAAAAACCCGCAAGTGTGAAACATTGAGTTTGTAACCACTCCAAGCTTTTTGTGGTGTTTTGCCATTAACACTTATGGTATAGCAACCATTGGAGAAATAGGTTGCACAAGCAACTGCTTCGACCCAAAATTCATTTGACATATTTTTTGCTCTTAGACATACTCCTTGCCACGTTAAGTAGGTCCGGTTCTTTCTCTCTGCTACACCATTCTGTTGTGGCGATCTTGGAATTGTCAAAGGACTATGAATGCCATTTTTCTGACAAAAGTATTTAAATCCATTAGAAGTGTTCTTCACATCTATTGGACCGAAGAGATTCGATTTGATATCCGCTTTGTTTCTTCACCAAAGTCTTTGAACTTTTTAAAAGTCTCAAACACCTTCGATTTTTCCTTCAAGTTTTTAGGAAAAAATCATCAATAAAAAGAAGAAAATAATTATTCTTACCAAGCGATGATGGCTTGATAGGTCTACAAACATTCGAGTGGATCAATTCCAATGGACACTAAGCTCTTATCAAAGACTCTTTAGGAGAGCTCTTTCTTGCTTGTTTTCCAAAGAGACATCCTTCACAAAATTGATTTCGATGGTCAATGGTTGGCAATCCCCGTCACCATGCTTTCCTTGCTCATTATTTTGATTCCACCGAAATTCAAATGTCCAAATCTCATGTGCCGAAACCAAGAAGAATCTTTAGCACAAGATTTCAAACATCTCGGGACATCATGTTGAATGTTCAACATAAACATTCTATTCTTCCATCATCGATATCTTGGCTAACGATCTCCCATTTTCATCTTTCATA
Organism: Fraxinus nigra; assembly: GCA_903798295.1. NCBI lineage: Eukaryota > Viridiplantae > Streptophyta > Magnoliopsida > Lamiales > Oleaceae > Fraxinus > Fraxinus nigra. The sequence continues at coordinate 3,043 of CAIGRH010122258.1, read as the reverse complement.
GTCAAACTTTAATCTTTCAAGTGAATATCCAAAATGTTACTTTTCATATCCGAAACATAAAACACATTATAAATGAATTGATGACTTCCATCTTTCAAGTGGATTAAAATAGTACATTTTCCTTTGACTTGAATTTTAGAAGAATCTCCAAAAGTGATATTTTCGCCAATGGATTCATCAAGCTCCATAAATAATTTTTTCTTTCTGCAAATATGACTACTTGCGCTGGTATTAAGATACCACTTATTATTCTCTTCATTTGCATTGCTTTTGCAAACGAGAAGAAAAGTGGGATCTCCATCTTCATTCTTGCTCTCCACAAAGTTTTCCTCTTCTACGTTATTTTTGCATTCCAAAGATTAATGGTCATATTTGTGACTAGTATAACATTCAATGCCTACTAGAGATTAGCCCTTGTTTGGCACATATTTTTTATTCGCTTATAATTTGTAAAATCAACTTTTATTCATATATTTTGTAGGTTTCACAATTACTACACACTTATCCATCACCCTTTCTATTTATTTATAATTTAAACCAATTATAAACAACTCCCAAACTCTTTCAACGATCATCATGATGTTAGCTTTTGAAATCTAGCAATTTCCCAAGTGGAAACTTCAAGTCACACATGAATTAATTGTTTTGGTTGGATTCCTACGAAAACCTAGCTATTTCCTAAACGAAGTGGAAATGATTATCTCCGGCTTCAGGTAGATTTGAAAGAATCAATAAGTTTGAGATTGGAAATTCATATTGCTGAGTTTTTGCTCAATTTTGAGCCAAAGGATATTCAGAGTAGGTTTTAGGCATGAACTCAAGAAGCTTCCAGTGGTCCACATCGCTCCTCTCTCGTGAACTTTAATGTTTCATCATTGGCCATGAACATTAACTCGAAGATTCCATGCTCCTTCAATGCGTTAAATGTGATTAGTGTGGAGGAGTAATAAATGTCACGTCGTGAACGAGGGAGTTCACAGGTAGGTCCCAAGATAGGTAAGAGTCGAGGTTGACATCTTTGCTGCATATTAAATCTTCAGCATTAGTTAACTGTTCACATTACTAGTGTGACCATGTATATTTTTGTCTCTGAGTTGATCTTGGGACCTCTAACTAGGTACACTTACACAAACACTGCTTATCCCCCTTACAACAAACCACAATATACTTTTGACACCTTGGCATGATTATACGTGTTGTAGTGCAATAAGATTGCTCTTAAGCTTATGGATTGGTCACTCAAATGATAGTAATCAAATGCCATAAAAAAATTAGCATACCCTCACTGAACACCAATTGAAATTGACCTTAACAATTGGTATCAAAGCTAGTTCATGTCACAAAAGCGTCATGTTGAGGGCTGCCTCAAGTCCATGAGTTGGGGTTGCTCAAATAATTATGATCAAATAACATAAAAGGTAGAACTAATACCAATTGATTTCAGATGAAATGATTGAAATTTGATCCTAACAATATGTCAAGCATTCATCTCCCTTAAGAGGTCCAATCCATGCAAGTGGCCTCCCATTTTTCGCGTAACATTCTATCATAGCACTCCCAAGAAACCAAATATTTCACTCTTGCAGCACAACACACCAAAAACAAAGAGCAATATGTATATAGAGTCTAGATCATCATCAATATATGTGACAATATGCCACATTGTCCATTAATTATTGAAATAATTGAATGGAAGAAGAAAAGAAAGACAACGGTTTTGCAGGCATACTGAACCCGTTTTTTTTTTTTTTTTTGGGGTTTAAAAAATTATTTTGAAATTT
>CAIGRH010122233.1:0-11729 GCA_903798295.1 Fraxinus nigra | reverse complement strand
CCTGCTTCAGTTCTTCCTTCTTCCTAGCTCCCAGTCCCGACACCTGTGGAGAGCCTGAAGCATCTGGCGAACCCAACACGGGCGACCGCAGGGGCTGGCCGATGATGGGTCCGCCACTGGTTACATTCAGTGGTGAATTCAAGGTTGGAGGCCAGTTATGGCGGATCATGAACGTTGACCGTTGACAATCAATTATCGTAATAACAATGTCGTTTGTTAATATTTAATTAAATAATATTAAATTTTTTTCAATAAATTTATAAATCGACTAAAACGTAAAAACATATACATAAGAAAGTACGATTCAATACAACTCAAAATAATAAAAAAAAAAATATACGATAAAAGCTTACTCTATAACTGTAAACTTAGGCAATTGCATTCTATAAGGTCTTATATTTTGAAAACGTTGCAATATTAAATTATTCTTAATTTTAACAAAAACCTTTCTTTGTGCAAAATGCCCCAATTTAGGTTTCTATTAAAATTGGTTAAAACACAAAGAACAAATGAAGAACCATAGGTTTGGATTGGTATTGGGTCTACTTTTTTTACAAAAAAAAAAAAAGAGGCCCAAAACGTTTAAAAAGGCCCAAATCCCAATTTCAACTTTTTATAGTGGAAATTACACAAAATCAGAATTTTCAAGATTCAATTTCAAATTTCAAATATAAAGTTTCACTTTTCAAAAATTAGATATTTCATCCCAAACCAGCAAATCCTAAAAGTTTCCACCTCCTCCTTTCTTTTCTCTATCTCCTCTCTTTTCACTCTCTCTTCTCTACCGATTTCTCTCTTCTTTTCTCATTCTCTCTTCCTCTTCATCAGCGGAAGCGGCATTTGGCGACGAACTGAGTGCCGTCGTGCGCAACACCAGATCGTCGCTGTCGCGCGGACTATGGTGCACAACAGTGCTTGGTGGCTTAGATCGCCATTGTGGCTTCTTCTTGTGGTAGTGAGCGATGGTGGTGGTGGGTTTGGAGGTTGTGTTGGCGGTGGTTGTGGCGATGCCTATGGCGGCAGCGACGTTCATATATGGTGGTGGTTGTGACCGATTAATAGGTGGTGGCGACTGTGGTGGAGATGGAGGTGGATTGGTGGTGATTGTTGGTGGTAGTCGTGTGGCGACGACGACAACGATGATGGTAGGTTTTGGGATTTTCTTGGTTGGTGGTGTTGTGGTGTGGTGTGGTGGAGATGTTGGTCACGATGGTGAAGAGTGTAGATGGTGGTTGTGGTGGCGTTGACAGTAGTGGATTTGAGAAGATGGTGGAGGTGGAGATGGTGGTGGTACATGCAGCATTGGTGGTTGTGCTACTATTGGCGGAGGTGGTGGTCACAAATTGTTTTGTTGATTGTAACCAATAAGTTGGTTGGTTTGTGATCAATAACAATGTCTGACCGGTTATGACCAACAAATTGGTTGGTGTGTGACCAATAAATAATATGTAAGCAATGAAAAAGATAAATTGTGACCAAGAAATAATTTGACCTAAAAATTTGTTAATATGCGATCGATAATTTGATAATTTGTGACTTATAATACTTGTGATTAGTGACCGATAAATAAATTATGATGTATAAATTTTTTATTTGTGATCGATGAACAAAATGTGACCTATAAAATTTTTGAATTGTGACTGTGAAATAATTTATGACCAATAAATAATATTTGACTTATTAATTTGATAGATTTGTGACCGATGAATAAATTGTGACGTAAAATATTTTTTTTTTTATTGTGATCGATGAACAAATTGTATCCTATAAATTTTTCAATTGTGACCGTAAAATAATTTATGACATAAAAATTGTGATTTGTGATCAATTAATAATATGACCAATTATAAGGAATTTGTGAACAAATTATATGGAATTATGACATTAATATATTTAATTAATAAAATATATGTTTAATTAATTAATTTATAAATAAAATTGAAAAAGTCTTAAATTTGAAATTTTAAACCTTAATCTCTTAAATTTGAAATTGGTTAAACTTAACATCTTAGTTACGTAATCTTCCCATTTTTATAACCTGTTAGACTGTATTGTATTCTTCAACCTGGCTCCGCCTCCACCTATTCAAGCTTCTCCTCATTGGCTGGCTGTTCCCAATCGCAACTCTAAATTCCAGCGAAGCCGCGTCAAATCGCTGGTGCCGACTCCACCACTGGTTTCATTACTACTAGTACTAAGGTCATCATGAAATATATCAAGAAATGTACAAACTGTCTCAGTCGGAGAGTGTACAACAAAGATGTAGACGAGAAAGTTTCAATTCACTACATAGAGAAATGTTAATGAACAAAGAAGCTCTTCGTCTGCAAGACATGAGTTCGAGTCCTCACAATTTGATCAAGAAAACCTCGAAAGTATCTACTTCATATGAAATGCACGAGTCATCTTATCCTAGATCGGGCATGAATACATGGATCAACTGAAACGTACAAGGTCTCCATCATGATCTTCATATAGTACTAATAGTAGAGACTACTGCAACACTTTGCTGAACACAGCTTCAAGTGTTCTGCAGCCTTTTAAGCAGTAAAAATTTATCTGTTGCACAATGTCTTGTTAAATGTCATCTTCTCAATGTTGCAGGAAATAAAAAAAAATGAATCAGCTGAAAGGTCTATCAAACCTGTGCCATTTTGATAACTAGATGAAGTCCTTATGTATTCTCATAAGTGTCCCCCTTATTACGATATTAGTAATAATTCCTATTAAGCCTCCATCTACATGGATAAAAATGCCCCGCTAGCACCAGCACTCTGTCTGCATCACTTCCTCTGTAGGATTCTTCTATTCTCCTATCTGAGATAATGAGGCCATAATTCCATAGCTTCATCCGTTGGGGAGAGACAACCTAGTACATTCTTCAATCATCTTGAACAAGTCTGATATCACACTAAGTAACAAATACGTAAAATGGAAAGGTTCTAAAACTATACGAACAATAAGAAAACACATTGTTGGTATCGATATAACAAAAAAAAAAAAAATGTTATTTTAGGCACCATTGAGGGAGCCTTGACTTTCAAAATGAGTTTTCGATAAACTCAAAATTTTTAAAGCGTCCGTTTGGTAACCATTTTTTCCCCATTTTGTAGAAAAAATTCACTCGTTATACAGTAACCGCGTCAGAAGGAGCTTCCGTTTTCTTTGACCAAATTTGGTGAAATTACCAATTTGTCATTTCAAACAAATTTTTTTTTTGTAAGACAAGTGATGGCAAATTTGGAAACATGTTGCTACTATTTGCAAAAGCTGGTGCACCTGGGTCCCACTGACACAGATAACGGGTGGAAAATACATTCTCATTTTGGCCAAGAATGGTAACCAAACGGACGCAAAGTATAAAATGTCATTTGTTTTTATTTATTTATTTATATTTCTCTCACTCTTTAAATAGAGAGAGAAAATATCGGAAAATGCCTTGCAATTTCTAAATAATAGTCACTAACGCGTATAATGCCTAATAATTGACATCAATGACACTACAACTATCTTGACCAATTCCAATCAAAACAATTAATAAAATAAAATCTCTGAATTGCAAAATAATATTATTATAGTGAAGATGTTATTGTTTGCACGTAATTCTTGTGAATAAAACGTGTCTTTTACGGATCAAAACCGCGTTATAGATAACACCCGTTTTTTAGTACTTACTTTTTCTTTCCCCATAAAACAAAACCACTATTTTCTTGTTGCAATCTCCCCCAAATGGATCACGTCCTTGTCTCTCCACTTTACAACTGCACTTTCCTACATAAAAACAAAATTTTTATTTTTTCAGCTATCGTCAAGTGCAACTATCAAGTCAATTGACAAAAAATGTCTCGGAACTTTACTTTTGTTTCGCATAACAATACTTTTAACTTAATTTTAATCAGATAATTTCGTCCAATTACGTTACTTGAATAGACAAAAAATCGATGACACAACATTCAGAAGGTGTTTGGTATGGATTAAAATCAGATTTTAAGTGGATTGTGATAGAAACTTTTGAAATGTGTAGTTGAAAATATGTGGAACTCATGAAAGATATGATTGATATTGATTATTTGACTTTGACTTAAATTAAAATCAGATTTTAATCCGACCCAAACATGCCATCAATAAAAGATGGTTACAATTCATTTTACGGCATCAAATAAAGGTCGCTTGTCATAACCACCATTTGTTGATTATCGAATTGAAAATAAATTAAAGTGTGGCTATTATCTAATTGAAATTAAATTATAGTGAAATTATCTTATTGAAATCAATTAAATAAAATATAAATACGGTTGTCTGATTGAAATTAATTAAAGTATATTACTAGTATGTACCCAAAAATAAATAGAATAAATCTTTTGAAGGAGTCAATGCTGTAACGAAATCATAAATGAATATGAATATGAATACGAAATAAAGGTTACAGCTTGACAGGCCACCTTCTTGTTAACGTTGCCTCCATAATTATATTCAGTCTTCTTCCTCTTCTTCATAATCCTTTTTCAATTTGGTAGTCTTTAATTTAATTTAATTTAATTCAAGTCATTCATTAGCTTTATCAACTTCAAGTCTAGTTTCCTTGTTGCTTCTTCAATTTTAGACTTTTTCCGAGTCTTCTACAAGAAGAAATCTACTTTTTGTACATGAATGATTCAATTAGAACCCAATTAAATAGCCTCTGATCTGAGTAGTTTCTTCAGAGTTTTTGTGAATTTCCATCTGGGTTTTGGTTGTTGAGTCTTTTTTTGTATTGTAAGGATCAAATTGAGGGATTGGAAGAGAGAAAATGGGAATTTGTGTAAGCAAAGAGAAGCCTGTAAAGTCAAAAGCGAATGGGCATAGAGCTGGGAATGGAGTGCATCATAATCAGACTCCAATTCAATACACAATGTCCCCAGGCTATGCCGCTCAATTGCCTGTAATTCCACCTGCAAGTCCTAAACGAGTTGTTCAAAAAGCAAACACCATTTTAGGAAAGCCGTATGAAGATATCAAAGCCCATTACAGCCTTGGAAAAGAACTGGGTAGGGGACAATTTGGTGTTACTCATCTTTGTACTGATATTGCAACTGGTCAACAATATGCTTGCAAATCAATTTCTAAAAGGAAGCTCGTTACCAAGAGTGATAAAGAGGATATGAGAAGAGAGATTCAGATTATGCAGCATTTGAGTGGGCAATCAAATATTGTTGAATTCAAGGGTGCTTATGAGGATAAACAGTCAGTGCATCTTGTTATGGAATTGTGTGCTGGTGGAGAGCTTTTCGATAGGATAATTGCTAAGGGACATTATAGTGAAAGAGCTGCTGCTTCAATCTGTAGGTCTATTGTGAAAGTTGTACAGATTTGCCATTTCATGGGCGTGATGCACCGGGACCTTAAGCCAGAGAATTTCTTGTTGTCAGATAAGAGTGAAAAGGCTCTGCTCAAAGCAACGGATTTTGGATTATCAGTTTTCATTGAAGAAGGTAAATCTTTCTCATTATGTTTTTCGTCCACTGTAATTGACTATCTACTGATTACTTTGAATCATTGCTTATAGAGAATGCCTGCTTATAATATACTCTAGGATCATCAACACAAATGCTATGGATATCTCTGTAGCTTGATAATTTTGTTTATTGAACCATGAAGCATGATGCAATAGACAACATTGGGCACGACTAAAAGAAGAAATTGTATTGTGGAGCGCTGTTCAGAACTATGTGCCAAATATGACTTAGATGGTTGTTATACTGTGTAGCATCAGTTAGTCATTTCAGCCGGTTCAAGTTCAACTCTGTGCTAAAGCAGAAAAATTAATTACACACCTCTTATACCCCAGAAGAGGTTTGGAATACAGAATCCAAAAAATTGTTTTATGATTTATTCCGTAGAATCAATTATGTACAATCTTCTAGCATCTTTAAGGTTTTTAAATTTTTCTTCCCTCGTCTGTCAACTGCTTATCTGATCGCCATTTAGGGCCCTTTCTGGTGAACACGAAGAAATGTTTTAAGTTCTACAGCAAGGTTTATTCCCTAGAGTTTTGAAAAAACAGGTTAGATTGATGTGAGGACTAACAACTTATGTTTCCATACTATCCTTCCTCCATTCAAATAGTCTAAAAGCTTCTCTATTAGCATATGTAATCTGTTCTTTGAATTTTGTTGCACGAGTAATTACTAGCATATACAGTTTCACCTGAACTTGTATTTATCGTAATTTTCTTATGATGACTCCACTCTGCAGGAAAGGTATATAAGGATTTGGTTGGGAGTGCTTATTATGTAGCCCCTGAAGTATTACACCGCAGATATGGGAAGGAAGCTGACATTTGGAGTGCAGGAGTTATGTTATACATATTACTCAGTGGTGTACCCCCTTTTTGGGCCGGTAACTCAATATATCAATCTTCTTTCTGCTTGGAGATTGTTATTTGCTTATCTAAACTTCAAAAAAAAATGGAAAATAAAACAGTTTCTCGTGGTCTTATATTTCATCTTCTTATGGAGTTCTCATGGCTAAAAAATTCATGATATAGAAAATTTTGATTGCAGAAACTGAGAAGGGAATATTTGATGCCATAGTGAGGGGACATATTGATTTTGATAGCAAACCCTGGCCGTCGATATCTAATAGTGCAAAAGACCTGGTCCGCAGGATGCTGACTCAGGATCCAAAGGAACGCATTACAGCTGCTGAAGTTCTTGGTACGCCTACTATTGCATGAGTAGTCATCTACTTAAGAATATATTATTTCTGAATGTATTTCTCTTTCTTCTAACATATTGCTCTATATCAAGCATTAAGAAAGCATATAATTATGTTTTTAGATATTGTGACGAACCATCTACGAAGTCCAATATCTGAAAGATTTGTTCAATGATCAGGCTTCTCTAATTATTTCATATTCTGATTTACAAAGTGCCACAATATAACTGTAAATATTTAGAAGATTTGCTGAATATTATTCTTCTTAGACTAATTTTACATAGTCCAAACTCCAAAGGTACCTTTTCCATCGTAATTTGTTATATGGTCTTTGCTATAGTGTTTCTTTTCTTCTCAAAACGTGATCTTTCTTCTTAATTTGATCAGACAGGCAGACAATTATTCATTTTCTTGTCGTCTTCTTAGAGATTTAGTTTCCTCATTTTGCTCTATAGCAAAGACCATCCTAGGATATTATGATAGTTAAATGTCGAATTTGCTCATGTTTTTTGTTAAAAAAGGTATACATAGCTTTGTTTCTTTTGCATCAACTCTTCTGGAATCTACAAATTTGTGCAGTAAAGCCTTATTCTTAAACGACATTTTAAATATTTTTGTCTCCTATAGAACATCCATGGATGAGAGAAGGTGGAAATGCATCAGATAAGCCTATAGACAGTGCAGTACTCTCCAGGATGAAGCAATTCAGAGCAATGAACAAACTCAAAAAACTCGCGCTGAAGGTGGTGTTTAGAACTTATTTGTTCTAGATTTATTTCATCTAGTTCAAAGAAGTAAATAAAGAATTATGAGTACCCTTCTGCAGTTAAACAGATATCAAGGGCTGTTAAATTTTTATTCTCATTATGTTTCATTAGTTAATGTTATTTGTTCCTGTCTTGTCATAATTTTTATTTGATGACTTATCCCAGGTTATCGCGGAGAATTTATCTACAGAAGAAATTCATGGGCTGAAATCAATGTTCACAAATATAGACACTGACAACAGTGGAACAATAACTTATGAAGAACTTAAAACCGGATTGGCTCAACTTGGTTCAAAGCTCACAGAGACTGAAGTTAAGCAGCTTATGGAAGCCGTAAGATAATAGCCATTTATTCTCAGATAATTTTCCTGTAATTTTTCCGTTCCCTTACCTCATGCTGGATTGAGAGAGAACTTATTGGTCATGCACTAACAGGCGGATGTGGATGGAAATGGGACGATTGACTACATTGAGTTCATTACTGCTACAATGCACAGACACAGATTGGAAAGAGAGGAAAATCTTTACAAAGCATTTCAGTACTTTGATAAAGACAATAGTGGGTAATGCTTCGAGCAAGCCTTTAAAGCCTATAACTCTATGTATGTTGTATTACTGAATAAGTTCATTTTACGTTGCTATAGGTTTATCACAAGAGATGAACTAGAAACGGCCATGAATGAGTATGGAATGGGCGACCCAGTCACCATAAAGGAAATAATATCTGAAGTGGACTCGGACAATGTGAGTTTGTTTACATTAGATTAAAGATCAAGATTTTCCTTAAAAATACTTGTCTAATCTAGTCCTATCAAATTTCCAGGATGGAAGAATCAATTACGAAGAATTTTGCACCATGATGAGAACTGGAACCCAACAGCCGGACAGACTCTTTTAGCAGTTTTGAGACCCCGGATGAGCTTAAGAATTGAAACTTTCACAAAGTTACTTTGCTGACTGCATGGGATCACCACCCGACATGCTTTGAAGTTAAGAATTTAGACCATCTGAGGCTGCGATTTGGATTTTTTTTTTTTTCCAGTAGATATTGTAAAATTAGTCACTGTTTACACCGTTGAGTTGCTTCCTTCCTTTCTGTTCTCATCCACTTCAGGAGATTTTTATGCACCATTTTTCTCTATATTTATTCTCTTATTCCCGAAGGAAAGCTTCAAAACTTTTTCCATAGCCTAGTTATTTCCAGTCATCGTCTAACAGGCGATTTATATGTGATTTAACATTCCCATTATATACTTTTATTACGGCACGAGTTGGGGTTAGATTTGGTTCAAACCCAACTCGACAATCAAACTAACCGTTCGAGTTGGGTGAAATCCCAATTCGAAATCAAATTGACGAGAGGGGATAAACTGACTCAAATTGGTTCAGGTCAGTTGAAGGAAAATTTTCCTTGAAAATCTTTTTTTTTAAAACTCGACCTCTCGAATCGAGATTTTAACCACACCCGAAACATGAACCAACATCCCTCCAAACTGATCCAAACCAACTGAGTCAGGGTAGGTTTGGCATCAGATAATCGAAGGGTTGAAAATAAAAGCAGAAGAATGAAAATTATGATGTTGCTCAAACGGGGGATAATATTAATAGCTAGGCTTCGACTAACTTAAATTTTTTTATCAACATCTCTTTATTTAAGTAGGCTTCTTCATCTCTTTAGCTAATGCAAATTCCCCCAATCAATCCTTAAAAACCTTAAACTACTATAACGTTAACCCTGCTCACAATTCCAGATTTGCCAAAGAAGTTATACATATTATTCCGATGGTCGCCCTCTATTTGAACCACCCACCCGTACGTTTTGTCCCATGCCACTTTACCATTACAGCTCCACTCTTTTTTGAACTCTTTAAGGACTAGCTTCTCGGAGATGTTTCTCTTCCACAAATCCAACACTTGTGTCAGGCATTCCTTTCCACTCCTCTCCTGTTTGATTATGTACACATACTTCTTGGGTCCAGGTTCACTCGTGTCAAACGGATCGACGATACCCATGCTCTTTAATGCTGAACGCTTTAATATAACAATAGAAACTCTTATTCTAAAATTTTTTCGATATCAAGAAAGAAGGGCATGTAAAAGACTTACCTTAAAAACCGTTTTATGCACCAGAAAAAAGGGTAGTTAAGTTTACTATTACCATGATGTAGACATCCGTTGGTTATTCCAAAAATAAATGGTTGTAGTTTGATATTCCCGTATGCGATTCTACAAACAATTTCGCGTAAGTTTAAGGTTTTGAGATTCGCGTCGCGTTGTTGAGCTAACTTTAATTGTTCCCATTCGATCATCTAACTTACACTATTGATTGTATTTGATCATTCAATTTATAATTTTAGTTTATATGAACCCAACCAAGAAACGATCTTGTGAACCCACAAACAAGATGGAACAAATTTAAGAAAGCTAGAAATCACGTCGTGTAATTAACCCGACCCATACCAAGAACCGAGATTACACGTAAGAAATTCGATCAGTTGATTATCCGGAACAAGAACCTTGAAATGGGAACGCCACAAAAGGATTGCGATATCCTTTTAATGAGTTCAAATTAGATCTTTAAACCACCAAGAAATATGGAGGAATAAATCTCACCAAATTTAATTGTATTCTCTCAAAATAATTAATCAAAATCTTGTTTTCAATGAAATAATAAGAACATTGAACATATATATATGAACTCCCTAAAATTCCTAAAAGGCACGAAATAAAGTCCAAAATATGCTAAAATATGTTTAAAATCTAGAGTTTTATGGAAACTAGGAAACTTGCAAAAATTGAAAAATGCGTCTCAAAATTTGAATCATGCGGCCACACAATTATTTTCCATGCGGTCGCATAGGGGAGTCAAATGACCCCCTTTAACTCTTGGTAAATAGCCATGCGGTCGTATGGCTTGTAGAACCATGCGGTCGCATGGTTCTCGGGCTCGACCTCCGTTTTGGCTTCTTGGTTTGAACGCTTTCCCACTCGTTTCGGCTCTCAACTCATTTCAAGCTATCAAACGTATCCTTCGTTATGTCAAAGGAACATTTCATTTTGGCTTGACGTTTATTGCGTCATCCTCCACTAGTATTGTTGCTTACTCCGATGCTAACTGGGTGGGCTGTCCTGACACTCGTCGCTTCACTTCAGGCTATTCTATTTACCTTGGTGACAATCTTGTCTCTTGGAGTGCTAAGAAGCAACCCACTGTCTCTAGCTCCATTTGTGAGTCTGAGTATCGCGCTCTTGCCCTTATTGCTGTCGAGGTTCTTTGGTTAACGCATCTCCTTTGTGATCTATGTTCCTACTACCCATCGCCCTTTTCTTCTGTGTGACAATAAGAGTGTTGTCTTCTTGAGCTCTAATTCAGTCTCTCACAAGCATTCCAAACACATTGATCTTGACTACCATTTTCTTCGGGAACTTGTAGTGGTTGGCACTATACATACTCAACATGTCCCCTCAAATCTCCAAGTTGTAGATGTTTTCTTCAAGACTGTCTCTCGGTCTCTCTTTATGTTTTTTCGCTCCAAGCTTTGCGTCTGCTCTAATCCCACGCTTAGCTTACGGGGGGTGTTGAGGATTCCAGAGAATCCTCCTCTGATTCTCAGTCATTACCGTAAATGTAGTAGTTGACCCATGATTGTAGAGATGCTATATTTATTTTCATAATTGTTTTCATTTCTTGTTGTATAGCTGTATATGTACGTTTATCTCTATAAATGGAAAACCATCTCCATCGTTTCACAGTGTGGTGGATTGACAAACATTCTCAATAAGCAAACTTATTTGTTTAGTAATTTTGGTTTTAGAATGTGGGAAGTTTGATATGATCCGGGATGCGCCATAATTTATCAAGATTTTGATGATTGTTGAGAGAGGGAAGGGCCAAGTTTGAGAATTCAAAGAGTTGATAAAGCTGTTCATTTATATGTTCGAGCAACGGAGTCCATAATATTGAGGACAATAAGCCAATTGTCAAGTAACATGTTGGGGACGGAAGTCAGAACGGGTTGGAAAGCACTCGAATTTTTCAGTCTCAGTTTGAGACCCATTTTTGGTATAGAATACGCTCAAATTTGAAGATTTGTATTTCTAGAATATTTGCAACCTTTGAAGTAAGATTTCCAACTAATTTTGAATCACTTCAATAGGATATTAGGAGAGAAAGATATGACCAAAATACTGAAAGCTGTCCGGAGGGATTTTCGTAAAGCCATGCGATCGCACGTCTTTAAGTCCTTGCGGTCGCCCACGGCAAGT
>CAIGRH010122228.1:0-10227 GCA_903798295.1 Fraxinus nigra | reverse complement strand
TTCACTAATTTAAAAAATGATAATAATATTCACTAATTTAAAAAATGATAATAATATTCATAACCAGTGACTGCAATAGTCATCTTACACAGCAACTTGGTATTTAAGACATTAATTTCCTATAATTCTGCATTCCCTGAATATGAATAACATTACTCTTAAAAAATTATTCACAGATAACTTATAAGTAAAACTTTTTAACGTAACATGGGACTGTAATTGAAAACGGCAAGGCCAGGCCACCATGTAGCTCAGCAGCCTCACATAAGAATGGTTTAGCTCTGGAAATTCATTCTGATGTGTAAGGTCTCTACTCCCACTAATAAAAGTAAGTAAATTTGAACCAAAAACGTCACAATTCAAGAATTAAAACTCATCATTACTAATGTCACAATAACACTATCTAATCTTTGGACAATTCTTAAAACCACAAGAAGCTTGTACAAAGAGATCGGGCCGTGTCTGTCTCGAAACAGATGTCATATAATCATGATCAAAGTAACGTGATCTAATCTACCCAGTGATCTAATCATCAACATTATGAGGAAAAGTTACCAAAAACCTCAGTTTCATAGATGTTTATTATTTGGGGTCCATATGAAACACTAAGACTAAGGTTAAATGGTCGAGCAGGATAAAATACGGCAATAAAATTTTCTATACAGCGCTTGACAGCAAGCAAAAAATCCGCACAACCTTGCTGGCAAAAGTAACCATAGAAGTTGCATCTGACTGAAAAAAGGAAAACTGGCTCCTCGTGAAACAGCAGATAAAAGGCTAGAAAATTAGGTACCAGAACTGCTGGAATAACGACAACTGGTGGTGCCGGGAAAGCTCTCTGGACTGCAGAAACCAAACATTTACTGCTCTAGCCAGTACTTGCTTCTATAGACAGATGGGGGTCGATCGTCTTGGGACAAAACGGGAGCCACTCGAAATAGTCATGCAACTTTGATAAGCTATTTATAATTACATAATCACACCAATCACTTTAACCACTGCCATTTGAGTTTGAAGCAGCTTTGATTGCATCTGCTGTCATTAAAGCAACCGCAGCTTTGTGGATAGCTAAATCTGCTCTGTAGAGCAATCTCTGGGCCTTCTCCCTCTTGAGTTTAGCCATATTGCGCGCATGCTGTGCTGCACCTGATGCATCACGCAATCGGAACTCGTGAAGATCTGAACTGCCCAACTGCTCAACCCCAAGCCTGTGTTGTCGATCAAAATAATAGGGCTTCTGACTTGACCACTCGGGTAAACCCGTGGTCCGCTGTGGAACCCCATTTATGCTCCCTGTTCTCTGGTTGTAAGAGGCCATCGTGTAGTGATTATTATAAGATGAATATGATCCATACTTCTTTGGTTTGTTATAAAATTTGGTGTGACGATTCCACTCAGACGTATCGGTGTTCGATAAGAAATTTCCTAGTTCACCAGCATCTCTTGGAGACAATACTCGAGTTGAAGCCTGTAAAGAATCAGCAGAATCATATATATTTACTGGAAATAACCCCTTCTGATCTCCAAAAGCAAACCCAGACGATCTCCTCCCTGCCATAAAATGTAATTATTAAAAAAGGAGGGAGAAACTACCTTGTAGCAGAGAACAAAGAAAAATAAATATTAAAAGAACGTGCATTAAAAAAATTAAATTTGGACGCTCAAAAGAATAGTATGGTACCAGAAGCATGAAGACCATATTGATCCCCGGAAACAGCATGGTTGTATCCAGAAGCAGGGAATTTCCTGTGCGACCGTTGTTTTGAACCCTTGTTCGGAACATCTAGACCTCGGGGCTTTAGACAAAATGCAAACATTGGTGGTTTCTCAAGCGTGCATAAGTTCTCCTGGAAACCAGCAGAAAGGGCAGTGTTGCCTCTGGCCACAGTATGCTCCCACTCTTTCAGCTGCAGCTCATACCTCTCCCAAAGAGGGGGCTGATAATATACAAGATTAAGAATTCTTAATCAGCAAATGTGAAGACGACAACAACAAATCAGATGCACACATACAAACACATTGATTTGGCATGATCTTTTCTTCGAAATAAATCGCATAGCTGCTTCTGAATCCTACTATTCAGACCTGCATGACTATGTTGATAACAGAAAGTAATTGTAACATGAAATTACATATAAAAATATTAGTTATGCACTGCCATTCTAAGCCCCCGTTTGACACCCATTAATTTCTCATTCCCATTCTTATTCTTTATTTCAACCACACATTCTCCAAATAAAATAATATTACACACAAATCAAAAACTTTTCATCATTTTTCAACCACACATTCTCACATCAATCACTATTCTAAAATTTCTTTTCTCCTCAAAATGGGTTTCAAACAAGAGCTAAATAACACTCTCCTAGGGAAGTTTCCACGGTACATTATCATGTACTAGCCATGTATGATCCTGCAATTATGACATGTATTGTCTTTCCAGGGTAGACATACCACGACCCACTTGTCACGTTTTCTTAAATTCAAGTTATGAAAATAAGCTTCGAAGAAAAAAAAAAAAAAACCACAAAATACTTCAAAAGACTTAAATGAATACCTGGAGTTGACGTATTAATGGCATGCCCATTCTCTCCCTCTTCTGTCGCCAATGCTCATAAATAACTTTAGCAGTTTCTTTGGACTCTATCCCAGCCATCAGCTCTTCAAGTTCATCATATGTGAAATGATTACGGTGTTTGATATATGAAACTTTTTCCAACATGTCCATGGTCTTCTCAAATAATTCATCAGATCTCTCTCCACATCTATTGTCATCGGAGCATAAAGATTTCTTGTTTTTCATCAACCACATCTCATCATCACTATCCATATCATATAAAATACGAGAGGAATCCATCGCCATTTCAACATCAGTTTGAATTTGTTGGAAATACTTTATAGGATTCCTAGCAAATGGCACTCGAGTTCCATAACTTTCACTTTCCTCAATAGGTCGGACTCCAGGAATAGGGATGTTCTTCACAGAAGCAGCACGAATATTCCTATTGTAGCACTCTTCATGCATCTCCTTGAAAAGCATCCATTGGCTCCTGTCAGGAAAC
Organism: Fraxinus nigra; assembly: GCA_903798295.1. Taxonomy (NCBI): domain Eukaryota; kingdom Viridiplantae; phylum Streptophyta; class Magnoliopsida; order Lamiales; family Oleaceae; genus Fraxinus; species Fraxinus nigra. The sequence continues at coordinate 7,165 of CAIGRH010122228.1, read as the reverse complement.
TCCAGTACCCAGTCCTTTCCCCCTTTCCACATCATAGCATGCGTATAGCGGTTAGTTGACCCAGGCTGCAAAATATGCTGAACTTTAAACGAATATTTTGTAATCCCAGAAAGTTTAATAGACAATCTCCATTCATTATGATCTGAAAGTTCTAAGACAACTTGTGCTCCACATTCTCTCCAACCTTTGTCCCCAAGGGTGACTAAAACATTTGCACCACATGCTAACAACTCCAGATTTCTTTGAGAACTCCTGGAACCATCAGATACCCTCTTCTCATTACCTCTCCTAATTCTTTTGTAAGGTAGAACTCTCTGGTTGTGGGTTTTCTGCTTTGTACTTGCATCATAACCTCCAAAAGGCAATGTGTATTGAACTTGAGTACGTGGCTTCTTCGGCCCATTACTGAATCCATTGGCCATAAAGTTTCGCTTCCCATCATGCCCCACAGGTGACAGATCTTCAGAAGGTGCAGTACTTGAGCTGATTCTACCACGATACCAAGTACTCCTGGGACCAGTAGGATTGGGGCTGTGGACAGGACCATCACTCATATTCCAACCCTCATCAGAAATCTGTTGTGATATACGTCCTCTCCCACTGAAAGGAATATCAACTTGGTCAAGGGATGAAATTTCTACACTCATGCCACTCAACCCATTATCACACTTAAGATTGGAGCTTGGAGATGTGATGGATTGGGGTGTAATTAAAACACACTGCTCATGCATCTGCTTATTTGATTCGCACTCAATTGACTGAACAATAAACTCAGTTGCATTCTTTTCAAAAAAATTGGAACAACCAGTAGTTTCAGACTTCTCCTTGTGAAGAACCCCAATCGAGTCAGATTCATGATCATTGCTTATGGAGACATCTTTCCCCAACTCTTGTTCAGATCCAGACAATAATAGAGAAGAAGGAGCTCTAGTTAACAATTTTCCTACATTATTATGTTCAGCAATTTTATCCTGAACATTCACCAAGCAGGACTCAATATGAGTGCAGTCATCTGCAATTGGTTGGCAGGAAAATTCAGAAGTTCTCAGTGTGCACAATATGTCATGATCCTGAAGGTTGACACAAGCAAAATTGTGATCCATGAGCACCTTGAGATGCAGTGTTGTAAAGAAGGCAGGTGCAGCAGTAAATGAAACCGCAAATGGTGGAAGCTCTGCAAGCTTTGAAGCCAAATTAAAAGCAGCCTGGCTCATCCTTATCTCGCAGGATTCTCTAGAAACACCCATAGGCAGAATGCCAAGCACATCATTTTTCTTTAAACCCTAATCAACAAGAGAAACCACAAGTGATTGCCAATGAGAAGCAGAACTTAGTAACCAAAGTTGCTTGTACACAGTCAACCTTTGACACAAGAGAATAAGTCTACAACACTACCACAACAATAACAACAAAATAAGCCTTGTCCCAACAAATTGTCGGCCACACAATTTTTATCGCCATTCCGTTTGGTTCATTAATGGATCTACCAGATGATCTAGAGCATCTAGATCTTTATCAACTACAATAGTCCACGTTAGAAAACGACACAATGCTTTTGTTGGGAGCCAAAAGAACATGTGCCAACATTTAAAAAGGCAGAACTAGGTACCAAGGCATTTTTTCTCGTGAGGTGAGGCATACTCGAGGTAGATTGAGGCATAAGCCTCATTGCAAACCAAAAATTAAGTCAAAAGGTACAAAATAATACAAAAATAAACAAAACCATTAACAACCTTAAAAATACTAAGAAAAAACAGCAAAATAAACAAACCAACCATTAATTAATTTTATAAAAAAGGAATTTTGAAAAGAAAAGGAGGCGAAATGCAGGAAAAAAATGGTAGAAATTAAAATTTCCAGCCGGATTTTTACAAACCGACAGAGGTTGCTGCCTTGAAATCTTATTGAATAAACTTTGGTATCTTGGGGACGGTTAGGTGTGGGGATGGTTAGGTCAAAAAAGTAAAAGAATTGATGCCCCAAGACATCATATTTTCACTTGAGATGGATCAAATTAAAAATTATGTTCAGACTTAACAAGAGAGAGAGAGAGAGAAAAAGGTCAAGTGTCAGGGGAAAGCTGAGGCACACGCCTCAAGGGCCTTGAGGAGTGCGCAGTGTGCATGGCATCTGAGTCAAAAAAAAAAAAAAGCTAGAAAATTAGTGCCACATGGCCGCCTTTTCAAACCATGATATGTGCAAGTGATATTTCTTATTGGAATGAAATATCATTGATTCCACAAATGCACCACTTCGAAGGACAGAGATAAATTCTATTTCGTTTAAGTATTCTTGGTTGGAAAGACATTAAATCAGTGATTTGTTCTATATTGATTGGTGGAGGATTCTTAATCTCGTCCTTTGTACATTCTACAAATTCCAATAATTTCATGTTTCTGATAAAAAATAATAGCAAACAGCATATTACAGTTAATAAATAAAAATAAATAAATAAAGCAGGCATCGACATGTTGACAGGGCGAACACAAAAGACGAATTTGATTATAGGTTGCCTGATTTTTGATTTCTCATTCCATTGATGACTTACGGAATTTGTCTTTATGTGATTCGAGGCAATTCAGAAAATGATGAATCTGAAACAAAAATTTAAGAAACCAGATGAAGGCGGAGACAGCTGACTGATTGTGTTTAAAGAGGAAATACTTCAGCAGAAGATGTTGTGAATTGCTACCACCGTCTTTTGGTAAATTTGCTTGGAAAAGGAATCAAAATTGTGTCAATAAATTAGGATTCTGATTCCAAAATTTGGATGGTCCATTCATAGTTTTGCAGAATTAGTTTCTATCACCAAGGCATATAAGGTTACCAAACTTTATTGTGTTGGTGCAAGTAAATCAGATTATTCTATATAGTCCAATCCCGGCTATAGAATGGAGACTTTTAAAGTAATATAATAAATGTGTAGATCAAAAAAAGAAATACCTCAAATGAGGGCAGTGCCAAACCAACACGAGGATTTTGTATCGGAAAGCTCTCGTGTTCAAGTGACTTGATGTTGTCAAATGTGCACTCTGGTACCAGTAGTTGTGTCATAAGTATACAATGTTGCAGAAGCTTAGAATCAAGGCACAGCCACTTCGACCTTTTCAGTTTGGAGAAACTATAAAATGCAAACAGGTGCTGCTTTTTTAGATCTTGAATACAAGAAAGTCTGAACCTCATTGAGGTCTCTGGCAATTGCATGTTAACATTCCTCTGTTCAATAGGTTGATTGAACACTGTCAGGATGAGGAAGATTAAGGATACAGCCTGTTCTAGGCAGCCTTCAAACAAGAAAGACCTCACCCCAAGAACACTGTCAACAAAAAGAATCTCCATCATAACAGTAGGAGATACAGTCACAATTGCACCATGTTGAAGCAGTAGCACAGTATGGGAGAGCCAAAAATCTCCTTTTCCAAGTAAATATTCCAGGAAAGGCAAAAAAGGTAAGCATATTTCAAATCTCAATCGTCTAGAAGATACAAATGATGTATTGAGTCTGAGGTCACCATCGTAATCAATTGACCACAACAGCTCGGTAATATCCACATCAGAAGATCGTTTGTAACCTTCTGTAGTCTGCATGCTATTCATAACAGGAGCAGGAAGAGTAACCTTACCATTACCTGTTGAACTTTCCCATACTTTGCCACGTCTAGAAGCAGAAGAGAACCCTTCACATTTGTTGTGAAAACGCTTCCGCATATACACTACAGGATTTCTATTGTGGAAGCTACTCTGGGTTCCAACTCGAGATTTAGTGACCCATTTGGCAATATCTGAAACATCTAGCAGTGCAGAATCAGAATTTAGTTGACTTCTGTCGCTTTCAGAAGAATCCACATCATTGTTCTTGTTATCTGATTCTTCAGACCATGGTTGAGAAACCACAGGGAGATGTGGTCGCATGGTTTTATGTTTCTTCAAAGGGTTAAGTGAAGGTTTGACACGACGTGAAGAACGAGCCAGCCATGATATAATGGGCTCTGAGTCCAAATACGTCCCAACAGATCTATCATCATCTGCAGCAACACCTGCTTTACCTTTATGAACAAATTTATCAACTTTGGATGGTTTTTTAAGTTTTGCATTGAAAGGAACCTCACTAGGGAGAAGCAAGAGTTTGAACTTTTCATTTTGAAGATTAATCCATTCCTCGTCTTTATCGTCATAGCTTATATGATGAAGCTTACTTACAGAGTCATACTCACTCACAAGGCCATAATACCAGGTTTCGTCCAATGGCCAGAAAACTTTGATTTTACGGTTCAAAACCCAGTATGCATCCACGTACCCAGAATCAATTTCATAGAAATGACGGCGTTTCCTTGATATGCGCTTCCCTTTGTGCTCTTTTCTTGGTCTAAGGTTCCTGATGTCAGTATGAACTGATGCAGACTCCAAACCAGCAGATGAGGTAGTTTCTCGACTAAACATATCTCGAGCAGAAGAAACCAGATAAGAGAATCCATTAGCACATCTTGACACGTCAGATTTGGTCTTTGACGAGAACCCTGTACAGCTTGGATCAAATCGAGATGAAAGCATCCTAGCTGCATTCTGTTCCAGGTTCTCCTCATCTTCATCGTCGTCATCATTGTCATTTTGAAAATCAATGGCATGATTAGATGAGACTAAACTACCCAATAAAATCTCAGTCTTCTTTGTTGCAGTTCCACTGCCTGCACTACCAGTGGTCAAATGTTTCCTCTTCTTCATGTTCCTCCACGGCCTTTCAGAAGAAGTGCCACCACTATTTACACCACCAAGACAATCTTCTTCCTTAGCTTGTCGAGCTTCTTTCGTCCTGCTCTCCTTCACTTCATCAGGGCCCACCCTGAGTTTTACTTTTGAACTAGCAACCTTTGCCGTGGAAATGTCAACTACCTTAACTATCTCATCATCTGGACCACCATTCTCCTCGTCCTTACTAATTTCAGTATTAAATTTTTCAACCTTATCGGCAGAATTAGACAATTCCAGCCGCTTAGCATCCTGAATACTTTCAAACTTTTTCCGCCCCACCGAACCACGTGGCCGCCTTGGAATCTTAAAATTGTTGTCTTTTTCACCCAAAGCAAGCGAAATGCCATTCAACCCATTGCTGCCACTATTGGATTTCCTTTTCAATTCCGACTCAGATATCACCTCATTGACACGCTCCTTCCTATTCTTTTTAGCCTGGGGATCAAAATGACTCAAAGGCACCTCCTTTCTACTCTTCCTCTTCTTCTTCTTGTTAACATCTTCACAGTGATTTTCTTCAGAAATTTTCTTTTTACTCGGTCCTTCCTTGGAAGCCCCAGATTTATAGAGGCTCTGAAGATCCAAAGATCTGCTCTTCCTGGGAATTTTAATACCCGAAGAATTCTCTTTGCTATTTTCCATCAAGAACCCCTCAATCCAACCACCCCAAAACAATAGCCCCAAATTTCATCTTCCATCCAGATCTGTCCGCACAAACCACATAAAAAACTCAATAATCAACCAAAAATACACCCGAATTTCAATATCCAGCCACAAAACTCAAGAATTCCAAATGATTCCACCAAAAAAGTAAAATAAAAAAATATCAAATGACACAAATAAAACTAATAATATCGCTACATATCTGACACATATACGTATAATACATCTAATCTCTTACCCGTCCTGGAAATTAACGAAATGAGGACGATGGAGCAGTGAAGATCGAGCATACGAGAGAGATTGGATAAAGCAAGTGAGTAGGAGAATAGTTTTCCTTTTTCAAACCCTAATTTGATTAAAGATTTTGCAAATAAATTTTATTTATTTATTTATTTTTTTCAAAATTTGATCTTTTGTTAGAGAGAGAAAGAGCTAGAGAGTGGTAGGGTTTGTTTTTTTAAGAGACGCGGAGGAGTAAAGGGTTTTATTAGGGAGAGAAAAATGAGAAAATACAGTAAAAATGGTTTTATGACGTGGCGTAGTTTCATCCGTTGGATTATAGACTCTACGGCAAGGATTGGACGTGGGTTGTTGGAATCCTAACAGAAAAGAAAATAAAAATCGAACTTTAGATTATATCGAACGGCTGAAATTTGAGGAATGAAAAAGTGGACGGTCCAATTGGATGGCTCGGTTTGTAAAGTGTTCGATGGATAAGAGGTGAAATTTAATAAGCCCAGTCATTATTTCGCGAAAATAAGCTTTATAATAACGAGTTTTTGAAGAACGTATAATTAATTAAAAAATAATAAGAAATTTTGAATTCATGTGCAAAATATTTTATTGTAAAAATATGTGATTGAAATGAATTTGAAAAAAAAAAAGGTTGAAATAATGAAAATCAAACATGGACCGAACCTTTTGGGGCTTGCGAATTGGAGGTGGAATTTGATAGAATCATGCAAGTGCCATTACGATGACACACGGGTAGAGTAGGTGCCTTTCTTACTCGCTCTATACCTCTCTAATATTAGGCCCCAGTTTGATCCACATTCTTTCGAAACTCATTTTCAACCACATATTCTTCAATAAAATAATATTTTTCATTATATTAATAATTTTTCCTTACTTTTTAACCACATATTTCCCATCATATCACTATTTAAAGTACATTCTTTCCTCAATAATATTCATCAAATACACCCTAAATTAGTTGGCTTGATATTCAAAGATTTAGGTAAGAAAACAAAATTTGATGTCGTTGTGCTTCTCCTGCAAATAATGACGTCAAACTATAAGATTTTAATAAGTTGAAGAGTTCGAGATGGACACGAATACAAATACGAGCACATGTGTATATTTGAAAGAGTCGAATCCATGACAATTATCTAAAAACAAAGTCAAGGTAGATGGAATGACTTGGGAACGTATGAACACATAACTGCACTAGGTAAGTGTTAGTTTTTGTAATGGACACGTTTAAATTAAATTAACCAGACAATAGAATTTCAAGATTAAAGTTACAAAAAAAAATTCTAGTTTTTGTAATGGACACGTTTAAATTAAAAAAATTATGTATTCATCAATAAGAAAATGAGAGAATCACACCAGTATACCTTTGAAATAAAATATTCAAATTTTACAACCACACGTGACAATTTTTTTATTGAGTAATGCTATTTATAGTTAAGACTACCGATAGTCGTCACATGTTGTGGCCAGAGACGGAGCCCCCCTCCCCAACATTGTCCGT
>CAIGRH010122146.1:0-15456 GCA_903798295.1 Fraxinus nigra | reverse complement strand
ATCTCTCTGTTTCTAAGCTTTAGGGGTTTTTTTTTTTTTTTCTAATTTATTATAAAAGTTAATTCATTAATACTTTTAATAAAATTATCATGGTTAGCTAAACCCACAAATGATACGAACTGGAAATTTTATGGCAACGAGTGCAAGAAAATTTTAAGCTGTCACGGTTTAGACTTTGAAAGCTATGCCATTATCATTTAATTTCTTATTTGTATTTCTGATATTGCCTTTTGAGTTTCAAGTTATGTTTTCTTGATGGCTTACCTAATTTTCTTTCTTCCCCACCTTTATGACATCTTTATTTTTCTACTTTGGCTTCATATTATTGATATAAGATGTCCAGTTACCATGTGATTTGAGATTGTTCCAAACTTTGCATCTTAAGCATGGCAACTGCTTTGAGGTCTGGGTTTGTCTTTTCAAATTTCAACTTATATTTTTATATTGCAGGTTGCTGTCTTTCTTCATGTTATAATAACTACAGTGGAAATCTTGTATCCAGTCATGGTCATTCTTAGGTTCGTCATCTACTACTTTAAAATAGTTACCCCGCGCGCGCGCGCGCACACACTTTTTTCTTTTTTCCTACACCGTCCTTATATAAAGTTAAAAAGCTATTTGTATGATAGCATATGATGTATGCCTCTTTCTGGAGAGTACTAAAAGTACTGTATTGTAAGTCAAGCTTTAGGTAGGAAAAAGAACTTATGTATTCAGGGTTGGGTAGTCAAGAACATCTGCCTTCACACTGGCTTGAAACTTTTATTCTGGTCCACGTGAGTGTTATTAGTAATGTAGGTTGCTGAAACAAAGTGCCTTCAAAGGATGACATTTTTGGGGACTGGAATAGGTAGGAAACAGGTCGTTAAGATAAATAATTTCAAGTGTAAGTCGTGAGACTATTTTTAAGCAGTGTGGAATAATTGGATAGTTCCAACGTGATTTTATAGTTATGAGTTTGAAATTGCGCAGGTGTGATTCTGCTGTTCTATCAGGTGTCACATTGATGCTCTTCACTTGCATTGTGTGGTTAAAGTTGGTGTCTTACGCGCATACAAATTATGATATGAGAGCACTTGCAAAGTCGCTTGACAAGGTAGAAAGAACCCTCATCACCTCACTTTGGCTACTGTGTAATTTCCTAATTGTTTTGCCTTTATATCTTGGACAAGACTAGTTAAAGGACGATGACAGAAAATTGGCTAGTGAAATACTGATTTCCATAATTTCAAAATCTCTTAATATACTTTCTGCTGAATCTTTTAATATTTCATGGCACTTTGCCATTGTTTTTGGTGAAACAGAAGTGAACTCAGCTTTTGTTATAGCGGATTTGCACATTTTCTTTATTTTTTTCTCAGAGAGATGTTTCCATATTCGATATTTTCTGGTCTTTATTTTTGGAATAATTAACCATGTTATGTGCATTTTTGTTTTTTTAGTGATGCTCTCTCTCTCTCTGGGATAGATAACTAGTCATTCTCTAATCTCTTTGATCAATGGAGTTAATACCACTATTTTTTTTATTTTTTTCAATCTCATATCAAACTTCCATTATGATGCCATGGGCAGGGGGAAACCTTGTCCAGTTATTGGAATATGGATTACACTGACGATGTGAACCTTAAGAATTTGGTATACTTCATGGTTGCCCCTACATTATGTTACCAGGTAAACACACTTGGCTTTTAGTTAATCAAGCTGAAATTTTTAATTTATTAATGCGGAAATCTTTTACAAATGCAAAAGTATACATTGCTTCGTTGAAGGTTGCATAGGATCTTTTTGTATGCATGGCGTGTCATGTCTGCAACTGCACCAATCTTACTGACTTGCAGGTGTCGACTCTGTACTAATTGTAGTTTACCATGTGAGGACTTTGATTTCATGATTTGTTCAGTTAATTATGTCTGAAACCATGTCTTCATGTGTACTATAATCGTATAATATTCATTATTTATACAATTCTACCTCATTTAGTTTTTTTATATACGCTAAGAATTTAAAGTCGTGAATCCCAGTAATAATCAAACTTCTTTCTTATGTTTAAAATGTTTATTGTGTTTTAGCATAGATAGCGTACAACTCCTTATACTTCTGCATGAGCTAACAAGTTTATACGGAGGAGTATTTGCGAACATTTAATATGTAAACAAAAATAAGAAGTAAAACGAAGAAATAAAGCTTTCAGCTAATGCCATGGTTTCTTAAAGTAGTGTATATAGTATTAACCTGGGTTCTGTTTTCCATGTTGAATGGTTTGTTCTAAAATGTGAACAAAGATGCTTTGGGGGCAGAAATGAGGATGTTAGAACTGGTCTAAGATAGTGCTTGCATTTTTGACCCTACATGCTATCGTTGCAGTTACAAACTTTTATCCTAATATGACAACATAAATAATTATTCTTTTTTCTGTTTTGCACTTAATAATTGATGTCAAGATATTGAACTCAGTTGTTTTTCTCTGTTTTCTTTATTACATCACTTTTGGAGATTTTGTTCTGCTATTTCTCTACTGAAGTACTGTTATTTGCAGCCTAGTTATCCCCGTACAGCTTGCATCCGGAAGGGTTGGGTGGTACGCCAACTGATTAAGTTGGTGATATTTACAGGATTCATGGGATTTATTATAGAACAGGTAATTTCCTTATTACTTTTGAGGTCAATTTTAACAAGGCGTTTGCAATGTCAGTGAAAACTTGGTTTATATAATTTGTTTCATTGTGCAGTATATCAACCCTATCGTGCAAAACTCTCAACATCCTTTGAAAGGAAACCTTTTGTATGCTATAGAGAGGATCTTGAAGCTTTCACTCCCAAATTTATACGTGTGGCTCTGTATGTTTTATTGTTATTTCCATCTTTGGTATGTTCCTTCTTTCTCAAATTAATAGAAAACTTTTCTTTCCACTTTGTAATCTTTGGGATTTTGCTTTATGGAACTTTCTTGTCTCTTCTTTTAGCACCATTGTGAAAATTGCCAAAGCAGCAATATGCTCTATACATATGACCATCATTTCTGTTTGCTTCAGAATCTTGTAATTTGAAAGTTGATTTCCATACATTGGAATATTGTTGTTTGCTTTTGGAATTTTGTTTATATAATCTTTCTCCAAAAATCACTTATAAGCAACTTGAAAACAAGATCTTTGCCGATTATGGATGTCCCAAATGTTTTGCCATGTAATAATAACCCAAAAAGTTGAAATCGAGTGTTAGCTATTGGAAAAAAAAAATGTTAAGACTGAAGTGTGGTAAGATCCAAAAAACAAAGAGAAAAAATGATTGCCTAGAGAGAGACTTCCGTTCTAATTGAGAAATTTAATTCCAACAAATTTTCTGAATGCACTGTTACTGCCAGAGAATGAGCAGTGATGGCAACTTGGTTTTTCTTTCAATTACTTGTTTGTACAACCACTTTGTGTACACATGTTGCTTTTTAATCAGATCTTTACAATTCAATTGCTGCTACTAATTAAACATAATGCATTTGCCATGACATTAAATATTTGAGTACGATGGTAATTTTAAATCGAGCTGCTCTGCCTAGTTAATTTCAACAAGGCTTGAGTAAGGGTGGTAACTTTTTATAGCTTCTATAAATCTAGTATTTTAAAAAACGGTGCAACCAAACAACATGATCTAAACAGAGAGGTTCTCTAGAGAATGAGTTGACCAGATAAAGATATGCATTTGGGTGGTGGTTAGGCCTTTTTGCATTTTGTTCGATGATGGCCTGGATAAACAAAAGTACGAAAATAGCTTATGTTGCCAATTTGTCTGCTCTGGACAAAAGCTTATAGTTATAGTTAATACATAAAAGTGTTAATACATTCTTGATAAAACTTCGTATTTCTTATGTGCAAAATAACTAAGATGGTTTTAGTTTGTGGCGCCTTTCCGTGAAAATATGTTTGATCCATATTATTTTGGAAAAATGTATTCTGGAATAGTAGATTAATGGAGAATATGTGGTTGAAAAAGAATGAAAAGTTATTGATGTGATAGAAAATATTATTATATTGAAGAATGTATGGTTAAAAATGAGTAGAAGAATGAGAATGAATTTTAATGTGTACCAAACAAGGGCTTAAGCATCTCATAAAGTCTATTTTGCGTGAGTAATCCTTTACTTCTGAAATTTAGTGAAGTGGGGCTTTCTATATTTTTCAATAGATATAGCAATGAGCGGAACAAAGTGATGAAAATTGATTCCTATAGCCGATCCCTAACTAATTGGGAAACTGTTTATTTTGTGGTGTGTATGGTCTTTATGATTGAAATTGTGTGTGTTTTTGTGGTTCCATCTATCCAGAGTTTAATCGATCCACTATCTTCTTAAAAAAGATTATCGATTTCATTCATTGTGGTTGCCTGTTCGTCTCTTTTGGTCAGGACACATCATAGTAGTTACAATTTACCTTATTATTGTCTTTCACAGAGCCAATGCACAACAGCCAAAGCTCTTTGTTGGGATGATTCTTATTCTTATCTTCGCTGAAGCGCTGGCTCTTTATGGCCTTATTGTTGGCATCATCCTCTCTTCTCGAGCTGGTCAGTCAAGGGCAGACTAGAAGACAACAATTGGCTTGAGAAGTATGGTTTATTCACATTAAATTATGTTTTCCCTGATTCAAAATGATAGTTTGGATGTGGCCGTGTTTTTTATTTCTTTTGAAACTTTATATGTGCTTGGCAATTGCTTAGCATGAGGAAGTGTGGGTTGTTGATATTGCACTGATGATAGATTGTAGATGAGGAGTTTGGTCTTCTCAGGAATAAAGTTCTCAAATAGTTCTGTAATGATATATTTTGAAAGGACAAATATTTTAGATTTCCTTGGTGTTATGTATGAATCTGTTGAATATATTTTTGATATCACTCTCCAAAATATTTGTGGTTTCCCATTAACTCTAAATAACAAGATTTGCTTAATATCTGGACAAATTGCATTGCCCATTCTAGATTTAAATCTCCGGTGTTGTGATTGAGGTCTTAGAGCATGTTTGGCGAAGTTTAAAAACAATTATGAATTACTTTTTTAAGTAAATTTTTGTTTATTTATATTTTGAAGTAAATAAATAACTTATTTTGAACAGCAAAAGGGATTAATATAATACTTGCATAGTTGGTTTCGACAGAATAGAGAATTATGAAATGCGTGGACTAAATTTTAAAAAGAAATTGAGAAATGGCTTGTCAACAATTAATTTTTTTCACAGGTTAGTCATGATGTGCCAATCGAACACACACACAGTCTATGTTATATACGTGGTGAAGCTGGTTTCACTTGACGGGTGGTTTTAAATTAAATTCAAATTTTATTTCTTAAAATTTATTTTCAATCACATATTTTTATTAACTTTTATTCAAATTTACTAAAATTTGATTTTTGGCTAAGTAGAAATGTCTAGCACGTCGGCTAGACAAAACAGGCTAGAATGCAAGCATGAACATAAGCGACGAAATAATTAATAATTTAATGCAATGTCAGGTAAAGTTGGGATAACGAGAAATCGCAGAGTGGCCATTGATAAAAACATGAAATTGAAAGAATATTATCTATCATTCATTAATTCTAGTTTTAGGATTATCTAGTTTTGTAGTACTACTTACTAGGACCAATCTTGCTATGCTGTCTAGGAGGGTGACAGTGCACTCACAAAAGGGGAGCACTTTTTTAGAATTTTTTATTCACATGGATCCCACGCAGGTCCCATGCGCTTGTGAGTGTCGGTCAATGAGAGTGTCAAACTCTTTCTGGCAAAGGAGCTTAATTGTACTGGAGACACTGTATGAACAAAAGTAGCTCGATATCGGGTCGGGTCCACCAGGGTCGAAAATCCAGTGGTTTAGATCCCTGAACAACGAGTCGAGGTTTATTACCACGGTTACATTTGATAGCAGAGAGGGGTTGGGTCTCAAACCCTTGTTATGATCTTTCTTTTTCCAGAATTTTGATTTACTTGCTAGACATTTCTAAGCCATTGCTATTTGATCAGCTTGGGTTAATGAAATTTCCATTTTGAGTCATCTATTATATTGTGGACTTATGGTTAATGTTTGGGGAAATTCATATAGTCGACCCTGAATTTAGTCATTTCATATTTATTAGCTATCCGGTCTCTATAAGTTCGTCGATTGACAGTTGCAAAATCTTCACTTAATTAGTTCTTGCAAGCTATGAAGCGAAATTCATCTTTGAGTTGAAAACAATAGCACGTCTAATACATAACTTGAACTTGTACATAGAAACCGAGTCCTGGTTTATTGATTCCTACGAGAAATGGTGCGAGGCAAAATATCTTAACAACTTTATGGACATTCCTTTGGAGGGTAAGTCTATGTTAATTATGCCCTCAAGGTAATATTTTTCCTTGTGAAATAAATATCGACTATCACTAACTAAAAGTGATTGATTTTCCATTTTGACGTCAAATTTAATTGTTTTTCATAGCATCCTGAGCATGTTCAACACTTGATTTTGGTTGGGCCTGCCGGATTTCGTTCAGAAAGCTAAAACGTACCGATTGTATCAGATTTATAGTTTTTATGGCATCAGCGTTGGATGTTAACTATGCTAAATCTATGGATTTCAGGGGTCGATTTCCATATGTTTTGGCCTTGATTGAGCAAAGCATTCCTATCCTGAATGTTCCTGATGAACTAATTTGGACAGCATCTTCAACGGGATGTATCTTGCATGGAAGATTATTGAGATTGTGGAATGGGGAAGTAAGATTTGGACGCCATATATTTCCCGTCGTGCTTTGGCGTATATTGCATGGTAAAGTCTCAAAACGGAAAATTTACTCTGTCAAAGGGGGTCTAGTTAGCCTCTAAATGCAGCCTATGTGGGGAGCAGGCCGAGACTTTAACCCACGTTTTCATGCAGTGCCCATTCACTCCGGTTACTAGGGACTTTATTTCCAGTGATTTTTGTGTTATATAATTGTTTGTTGTTCAAAATTTGGGCCCTTTTTAAGGTTGAAATGTGAATGAATTAATGATGAATTAGACGATAATGTTGGATGAAGTTAAAAGGCAATGTTGGGTAATTTCTGTTTAAACATGAGTAAGCACATGTTAAATGGACATGTGTAAGCACAACCTTGTTTGCAGAAAACAGAAGTAATTTGTACGCATGGTTCAAAAATTTAGCCGTTGAACTGATTTTTTATTTCAATTTCTAGTGCCTTTTGGTGGAAAGTTCCAAAGTTTTCCCGACTGTTTAGAACCTTTTCATGGTGAAATTTTAAAAATTTATAAATATGTGATAGATTTCCAATTCCAAATATATATATATATATCATCATTCATTTTTACACTTGATTTTTCCCCATTCAATACATATTCAAACCTTCTTCAAATTTTCAACAAGTTCGACTAGAAAGATTCGTTTTTTCTTTTGTGCTTCTTTTTTGAAGGCTTGTCATCCTCTAAACTATTTGTTGGAAATCTTAAAAGCATACTAGATGAGGCAAATATTGTTTTTAGGACAACGTATCACATACGTGTTTGAGCCTTATTCTTCATTTCTTGTTTCCACCTCCTTCTTCTCCTCTTTGATATTTCCAACAATCTAAAAATGATAATTGCCTTTTAATGCGATGGAGACGGAAACTACGTTGGTTACCATCAAGTTGATAAATCAAGATCTGGTGCAGTTGGATATGTTTAAAGGATCAAACTTCACAAGATGGCAAGACAAACTCAAATTCCTTCTAACGGCATTAAAGATCTTCTATGTACTTGATCCAAACTTGGAACCAATTGCCGATGCAACCGAAGAAGATAAGGAAGAAGTTTGTACTGAGAGAAAGAAGAGGCGAGGTGACAAATTGATATGTTTCGGTCACATCCTCAATGCTCTTTCAGATTGGTTGTATGATCTCTACACTAACACCACTTAGGCAAAGGAAATATATGATATACTTGAAAATAAATATAAGGCTGAGGAGGAAGGTACCAATAAATTTCTTATATCTAAATACTTTGATTTCAAAATGTAGATAATATTCATTTGTTTCTTCAAGTACATGAATTACAAGTCATTGTTAACCAATTAAAAGCGGTGAAAATCGAATTTCCCGAATCCTTTCATGCGAGAGCAATTATTGCTAAGCTTCCAAGGTCTTGGAAAGGATATATGAAGAATATTCTTCACAATTTTGAAGACTCCTCTTTGGAACGCATTCAAAAAATCTTCACATAAAGAAATAATCATTGGCAAGAGATAAAACTGAAAGTTTTTATGGGGTTTTTCAAAAGTCAATGCTGTGGACAAAATTGATAACTCCAACAAGTACAAGAAGATAGAGAAACCTCTTGATCCTAAAAAGGATCAATATAAGTTCAAAATCAAGTCCAAAAGGCCTTGTTATGTTTGTGGAAAATCAGGTTACTATGCAAGAGATTTCAAGCACAAAAAGAAACAAAAGAAGGAAGGACAAGTGAATTCAATTGATGAGATTATTGCTATGGTAGGCAAAATCAATACGATCTAAAGCAAGGTTCCGAGTTGGTGGTATGAACATGCATAACCATCCTTGTGTGTTATTATATGTCTCTTTTCAAGATTTATCATGACATTGATGATGGCTAAGAGATCCAAATGAAAAATGAAGGAGATCTAAAGTGATTGGTAAAGGGAATGTGAAGATTATCTTCATTTAGGAAAAGAAGATTACTTTAACCAATGTCCTTCATGTATCGAAAATGAATATGAACTTAGCAAGTGGGGTTCTCTTGGAAAAATCGGGAATCAATTTTGTATTAACTCATAATGTGTATTTTGTTGGAAATGGTTATTCTATTGAAGGAATGGCCAAACTTTTTAATTTTAATAATGATTCTAATAAAAATAAATATTTTGCTTAAGTTATTGATTCATTTAATTTATGGCATGCTAGATTAGTACACATATGAATTAACACTATGAAAAGCACGATTAACTATGGATTAATACAATGTGAAGTTGATAATTTAGAAAAGTGTAAAACATGTATTAAATCAAAGGTGACTAAAAATTCATTTCACAATGTAGTAAGAAAATCTCAATTACTTGAACTTGTGCGTTCCGGTATATGTGAATTGATTGGCATACTAACATGAGGAGGTAATAAATCTTTCATTACATTCATTGGTGATTATTCTAATGGGGTGTATTCAATTGAGACATTTGAAAACTTTGATGGATTTTTTTTTAAGTGATGACTTATGTAAATTTCTTGGATTTTTTTAGATATTTGCATGTGATTAGTGGAAATATTTTGTAGACTTTTATAAATTTTCATTTAAAACTTTTAGAGACTTTTGAAAACTTTCATTTGAGATATAATTTATGTGTATTTAATGCAATATTATGAAATTATCACATACGAGGTGATGCTTCTCACAATTCCCCATTCTTTCTTTCATTTTCTCTCCATATAATAAAAAATATATTTTAAAAAGAATAAAAATTTAAGACCTTAATTAAATAAATCATAATAATTATACATGTAAAGAATAAATTTAATATTTAGTATTATTAATATAATATAACTTTAAAGATATATTTAAATTTAATTATAAATTAGTCTATATAAAATTTTATAATTTAATTAAAAATATATATTTTTCAGAAAAAATAAATGAAAAAAGGAAAAAAAAAATAAAAATACAATTTAGTTCTTTCATAGAAATATAAATAAACAATAAGAGAGAAAAAAATAGAAACTAATATAATCGATAGAAAAAAATAAATTTTAATCATAACCTAATGTTCGTAGAAGGAAAAATAAAAGAGAAATATTGAAAAAAATACATATTAATTTCTTTTTTGTTTTATGTGAAAATCTCTCAAAATCTTGTAATTAATGAGAGACAAATTTTGAGATTTTATTTTAGTACTTTCTGCTTAAAATTTAATACCATTGAGACTTTTATAAAAGTTTAGACTTTTATAAAAGTTTCTAAACTTTTATAAAAGTCTCTAAAAGTCATAAACGTTTGAATACACGAAGACGTATAAAGACTTCTAAAAAGTTTTAATTGAATACACCGTAACTTTTAGAGACTTTTTAAAAGTTTATAGAAGTCACAATTGAATACATCAATAGTTTTAGAGAGTTTTCAAAAGTCTACATTGAATACTCCTAAATTTTTTTAAATTTCAAAAAGTTATTAAAAGTTTTAATTGAATACACCTCCCTAAATATACTTATGTTTATCTTTTAAAACATAAAGATGAAACATTCAATGCATTAAGGTATATAAAGCAGAAGTTGAAAATCAATTAAGAAGAAAAATAAAGATTCTAAGAAGTGATAGAGGTGGAGAATATTTTTAATAGAATTCAACGTATTTTGTGAACAAAATAGCATTATACACCAATGTTCTACAACACATGTACTTGAACAAAACGATTTACCTGAAAGGAAGAATAGAACTTTCTTATAAATGATTAATGCCATGCTAATATGTCGAATTACCTTTTAATTTATGAGGTGATGCCCCGCTTAGTGCATGTCATATAGTAAATATGATTTCTTAAAAAAAGGATAAGATTTCTCCATATGAAATATGGAAAGGAAGGAAACCAATTATTAATTATTTCAAAGTGTGGGGGTGTCTTGCTTATTGCAAGAACACAGATTCTAAGATAACTAAATTAGGTCCTAGAGAGAGAGAGTTGAGTTTCTCTTTTAAAAGTTCAACGAATAGAATAGGTGTAAGGTCATAACAACACTAAGCGAGTTTGAAGAACTCGTGAAAGCATAACACTCATGTGTATGATTTCACTAGTATTGTCACAAGGAATGACTGGTTTAAAGCACGCTACCCGAAATTTCGATAATACTTTGTGATACTTACACTGTGATTAGATTCAAATCGAAAGATATCTAATTCTTAGATATTAGTGTTACTAGGTATGAATATTTGAGAATTTTGAATAAATGGGGGATTGTTATATAATTGCTGCTTGTTCAAAATTTGGGCCCCTTTTTAGGGTTGAAATGTGATTGAATTAATGATAAAATTAGAAGACATTGTTGGATGAAATTGGAAGGTAATCTTGGGTGATTTCTACTTAACTAGAGCACGGGTTGTCTACATAAAACAGAAGCAATTTTGTTTCTACCATGCACGATTCAAAAATCTAGCCGTCGAGCTGATTTTTTATTTGTTGAATTTTTGGTGTTTTTGGTGGAAAGTTTCCAACTTTTCCCGAGTTTTTGGAGCCTTTTATGGTGAAATGTTAGAAATCTATAAATAAGTGATTGATCTCCAATTTCAAACATAAGTAAACAAATAAGATATCATCATTCATTTCTACACTTGATTTTCCCCCATTCTAATACATATTCAAACATTCTTCAAGTTTTCAACAAGTTCGACTAGAAAGAATCATTTTCCTGTTGTGTCTTTTTTGAAGGCTTATCAATCCTCTAAACTATTTGCCGGAATTTTAAAAGCATACTAGAGGAGGCAAATATCATTTTTAGTACAACGTATCATGTACGTGTTCGAGCATTATTCTTCATTTCTTGTTTCCATCTCCTACTTCTCCTCTTCGATATTTCCAGTATTTTGTCTTGCAATGGATTGTGTTGGAATTTTTGGGATAGGTGTAAATTGGAAAAGTCTCCAATTGGTATGTTACTAGTTATGACTCTTCAATTGCAAATTGTGCATATCAAAGAGTCATGTTGATTTGGAATTGTGTAATTATTCAAAAAGGTACATGATGAAAGTCATGACCTTTTGAGTGGATGAAATCTATACCATTAGATATGAAATGGTGCGATCTAACGGTTGAAATTAAGTTTTCCAAAATATGCGACTATTTGAAGACACACGTGAAAATCTATAAATATAACCCTACTAATTCCATTTTCTTTTACTCCAAACCAGTTCTTAATAATTGATTTCTAATTATTTCTTTCTCTAAATTTTGTCAAAATGATTTCCATATTATCTTGAGTTTCGTGTTCAATATTTACTATTCGATATCTTTTCTTCTAGAAGAGTATAGTCAGACGTTGGTTCCCCCGACAAAATTAATAGTGTGTTATATTAATTTTGGAAGAAGCGTTGTATTTTGGGAGACGAACCTCCATTTGATCATGTTAGCACCAGTGTAAAGAGTCAAAATTCGTCTTAAGGATATTTATATTCGCATACCTTGCTTCATTTTATCTTCTTCGATTTCTATATTTTCAACATTTGAGTAAGTAGTGATTTGCTCATTATTATGTATGTACTATGATTTGGTAAGTCGTTGTTCTAGTATTTGCATGCAAGTATTTTTTATTAATAGAATATTATTCATGCACTAATTTATCTAACAATCTTAAGATGAATTTTTTTTATTTTATTTGTGCTTGATTATTTTTTTTCCTCTTGCGACTTGAAAATATATCCAAAATTTGCAGAAAGTGGAATTTATGGTTGTGCATTATCAGATTACATGAGTGAATAATTCACCCCGTCCACAACATGGTTTAATTACTGATTGCATAAAGAGAAAAATAAAAACTATTACTGCATTCATTCTGTATTGTTCAAATATTGCATTGATTCTGTACCGTTCATATTAAATTAAATACATGACAGAGAGGTTGCATAAAGTATTATATTACATGTATTTTCCAATTGGAATAGTATTGTGCGCGTTCGAAATTTCATACTTCTTGTTTAGGATTCCAAAGCTTAAACAATCGTATTTATTTTGAAAATGTATAGAGAATTCTTATATAGCATCCTAACATTTCTAAATTAAGAAACACCAAATGTATTGAAGATAGTCTATCGGATTTTCTAGTGCACACACTTGAATTTTTTATAATTCAGGAATCAATCCAAACTAAGATTATCTTGGTTTAGTTGCATTGGTTGGCTCCATGAAGATCTCCTAGGTATGTATTCTGAATGTCCAATTCTGAGGGAATGGGAATACTAACAGATTGAACAAGACATCAAAGCTTCAAAGGGTATCCTTTATGTGTGGTTAGGGAGTTTCCATCTTTAGTATTGGTTGGTTATTTTCGCTTTGGTGATGGTTTTTTCTGCTAGGTTTATACTTTGCGTTCAGGTGGATCTTCGTGTTCTCAGTTTTATGGATGATAAGTGCGACTGAATCTCCTTTGGGTTTCTCTCGCTCGAGGTTGCGCCTAAATCTGCATTGGACATACATCAAGTTTGATGGGTAGCGGTGATGAACCACTTCCTTGCGAAAATAAAATATTGGTTCCAGATCGGTTATGGTGATGTATTGGAATGAGTTTTACGCCAAATGTGTTAAACTACATGCTGTTTCTATTAGAATAATTCTATAATGTGGGCTTCCATTTGATTGCGAATTTTACGTGTTAGATGTATGGCTTGCAATGATATTGTGATTAGGCCCAATATGTTAAGTGATCACTTTGACCGTTGTACACCTTACGTACTATATTCTTATAAGGGAAAAATTCATAAATCCTACTTTAAGTTTACCCTATTTCAAAAATAACAAAACATCTTTTACATTTCAAAAATCAGATTTTTGACATATACATATACATACACATATATATTTATATATTATTTATTTATATATATAAAAAGATATAAAGATATATATATAATATAATTAACCCACCCACTCTACCACCCCCGCCATTCCGACGACCATCCAGCGCCCATTACGGCGACTACGATTCTGGCGGGTGGTCCGACGACTACTCCGACGAGCGACTACTCCGATTCTAGTAAATTTCCGGTGACCGTTCCGTCGTCAATTTATTCCGACGAATGCTCCGATTTCGGAAGTTGTTCCAACTCCGGCGAATATTCTGTCAACAACTCAGGTCACAAGTCACAGCCCAGGTCACAAGTCATAAGTCCCAAGTCACAGCCCAGGTCACAAATCACAACGCATTTTTGTTTGTTTATAATGATTAATAACATGATAAGGCTCATGTCTCATATTTTTGTTATTTTCAAATGGTCACAGAATGTATTGTACATGGCTCACGATTTTGTTTATAGTGGCTCACGATTTTGTTCATAGTCTCATGTTATTTTCAAATGGCAACAACATAGGTCACAGAATATTTTTGCACATGGCTCGGGTTCCTGTTGATAGTCACATGTTTATTTCAAATGGTCACGGCACAGGTCACGGAATATTTTTACACATTTTGTTGATAGTCACAGCATAGGTCATAGAATATTTTGCACATGACTTAGGTCACAGCACATGACTCGGGCTACAGTACATGTTACATCATAGGTCACGGCACATAGCTCATGTCACAACATAGGTCACAACATATGGCTCAGGCTATATAGCACCACCTCACCACCGTCTTACCTACCCTAACCCTACTCCGTCGCTGCTACCACAGCCGGCAACTCACCACAACCACCATCACTAACGTCACCACCACAGCCTCACCAATCGACCGCAAACCAAAAACCGCACAGCACCGCCAACACCCCCATCACATCCCCACTATTACCNGGTCACGGGCTCAAGTTTTTGTTGATAGTCACAGCATAGGTCATAGAATATTTTGCACATGACTTAGGTCACAGCACATGACTCGGGCTACAGTACATGTTACATCATCGGTCACGGCACATGGCTCATGTCACAACATAGGTCACAACATATGGCTCAGGCTATATAGCACCACCTCACCACCGTCTTACCTACCCTAACCCTACTCCGTCGCTGCTACCACAGCCGACAACTTACCACAACCACCATCACTAACGTCACCAACATAGCCTCACCAATCGACGGAAACCAAAAACCGCGCAGATCCACCACCACAACTCAACCACCACAAAAAAATGAATCGAAAAATACCCGTCGAAACTCCCGCAGCCAAAACCACCACCACCATCTCCCACCACCGCATCACAACCCACCAGATCCACCACCTCAAAACTCTGCAGGCGAATATTTCATTTTGTTATTCAACTAAGTTAGGTCGCTCTGAGGAGACATTGAGGCAACCAGACCCAGGAGAATGGCAGCACTGTGCATGGCAGCTATGCTCGTGTTGGTGCCACTAAAAGGCGCGATTGTTGGTGTCGTTCCCGCTGGTAAAGAAAATGGCGAATGGAGTAGAGATAGAGAAGAGAAGAAGTGGCACATGGCTGCCTCTCCAACGGTCGCCGAGCCTCAACTCCGCTGTGCAGGGACGGGAGAAAAGTCTAGATCGCCACATGGCTGCGCCTCCGACGCCGGAGAAAGTTTAGATCTATACATGGCTGCGCCTCCGAAGGTCACCGACCCTCAACTCCGCTGCGCAAGGGTGCGCCTCCGATGCCGAGCCTCAAAGCTAGAGTTGTGGTGGTTGGTGTAGAGAGAGGCAGCAGTTTGTAGAGAGAGGGTGGAGAAAACTAGAGAGAGAGTAATTTGAGAGCTAATTAGGGTTTGTAACGTGTATTGCAGTATATAAATTATTTTTTATAAAA
>CAIGRH010122109.1:0-12643 GCA_903798295.1 Fraxinus nigra | reverse complement strand
TGGGTATCAAAAAACCCAACAAGATTCTTCAAATGATAAAAGCATACATAATTTAGAAGTGCTTAAGCATCTTCCTCTTCTATCCTCTCACCTTTTGGAGACTTATCACTTGAGGCATAACCTCCTTTTCCTTATGAAGAAGTCAATATCTGTCTAAAGGCAACACAGGATGTACTCCAGGAGAAGTTTTTTACCTTTGCGCTGACTGTTGGATAATTCACAGTTCTTTTGTACAAGTCCATTGGCATGTGATCTCTCTGGTCTGCCTGTGATAAGCACAACAGAGGATGAGACTATCCAGTCTAATAATAGAAGAAGGTAAAATCATCTCTTTAAAGTTCGAAGTATCTTTTTTTGTCAGAAGTGTAAATATCATTGCATTATTGTGCCGAGATTTTTCATGTTACGTTGATAACAAAATGAAGGCAGAAGTCAAATTGATATGTAGTATCAGGCATAATATTTACTCTGCACCAAGTATTCTTAAAGGGTTTAAGAATTTAAATTAGCTACTTTATGGGAACCAATACATATCAAGAAGATACAGCTACTTGGGAGAAGTAAAACTTATTCGTATCCTTTTCTTCTTTTGTCAAATTTGGCCTTAGTTAATTTGCTCGAAAATAATTCATGCTTTCCTGTCCTGAATAAACAGAACTGGGAAAGCACAGCAACTATCTCGCAAGAACCATGGAGGTCATAGAAGAAAGGTATCATTCCACGAACATATCAGAGTAAGGCTCCATTTTATACACAAGCATTTAATGAGTTTCTATGTCATTCTTTCTAACTCTATGATGCATGTTAAACTTTCTCCCAATGCAAGCACAAACATCTCCCTATCGATGACGAAAAATACAAGTGCCCAAGCTTAGTTGAGGAATTGCTTTACATAAAATGCATGAGAATGCTGAATTCTGTCACCGCTCACAAATTTCCTCCTCATTTTTTAACAGGAAATACAGACATCTTATAGCTTCCAAAGCCTAGATACAATTCAAAGT
Organism: Fraxinus nigra; assembly: GCA_903798295.1. Taxonomy (NCBI): domain Eukaryota; kingdom Viridiplantae; phylum Streptophyta; class Magnoliopsida; order Lamiales; family Oleaceae; genus Fraxinus; species Fraxinus nigra. The sequence continues at coordinate 11,639 of CAIGRH010122109.1, read as the reverse complement.
ATAAGTAGCGCTTCCTCGACCTCCAAACAAAGCAGTCAAGAGACCCTGCCTCATTCTCCTTCTCCAGCTTTTCGTTCTATGCTTAGCAAATCTTCCAAAACCGAGGCACATCCTAATGCACTGAAAAACATCAAGAACTATCCTCTCCTACTGGCCTCTTTGACTGAAGCTGCCAACCACCTTGAAGAGAGTAGATCAAATTTTCATCGCAGATCCTTTTCCAACATCGATTTCAGAAATCTTGATCTGGAAAAGATCTCAAAACTCTTCGGCCTAGAGGATAATTAAGCTGCAGGAGAAGATTTCTGTTTCCCTTGGACATGCTAGTTATGTTGCTATTCTCTTATCACTGAATTGGTGGTAGCTTGTTAAAAAAAACAAGTTTCTGGTCGATTTTTATGTGCAAATGTTGGTTAGTATTAGTACAAATTTGGCTGGTTTTCCTTGATTTATCAAATGATCATCTCCAGCCAGGACATCACAAATGTGTGTACAAAAAGTACTTCAATCTATCTAGTTTCATAATTCATCATCATATATGTTACAATTCTCACAAGGACAACAATTCAGGAAAACCAAAAACAAAAAACACTTATCCTTGAACAACAGAAATTTTATAGGACAAACAACACGCTTGATTTGTTCCATGAAAACCGAAAGACCTGATTTTTAATCGGCCTAACTCGACGATGAATCATAGTAGTCGTCTCTGAATTTGCTTTTAATCCATTTAAAACTATTTCTTAACGACGATTTCAGCTTACCCTCCATGGCATACATATTATAGGCTGCCACCCTCAATTCAAGTGTAACACAATGGATCAATTTTTTATTACTGTTGTAGACATTCACAGTAATCCTATGTCTGGTTTGAGCTTTGGTTTACATTGCCTCTATGTGTATTGTCCTGGCCTCACCTTGCCTTATATTGCTGTTAGAATCACAAGAACTTTGAGCTTTACATATTATAGGCTGCCACCCTCTTCCTTCTTTCCATCTCCGGATTGTCCCTCGGACCATTGAAGCTATACGATTTAGTGCAATCTCCAAAGTCGAATCGAGCTTGATCTGTGTGCAAAGACGAGTAACAAGGGAATGTTTTGCTTCTCTCCATGATCAAAAACTCACAAGTCTGAGGAAAGGAGGATAGCTTATTGCTTTTTATATACAAGGATAGAGAACACAACATGGACCCGTGCCACTGCAATGTGTACATTAGTGCGGCTTGCACGCGCCATGAGGTGACCTTGATTTGAAGACCAAAGATTTTCGGAAGATTTGAGTGTAGTAACACCAATTAACTTTTTGGAAAAATACTTCTTTAGATTTAGAGTCATCTTATTTATCGTATACAAATAAAGTTGTTAGTTGACGTTGAGCCAATTGCCACTTACAAGTGGCCCACTTAGTGGCATAGCCCACTAATGTTAATGTCATTAGTGGATGTGGCCCAGTAAGTTTTGTTATGAAACACCCTGGCCCTACGTGGGCAATAAATTGGTTAGTTTTGTTGGGAAAAATTCATATTTTAGGTGTNTTTTGGAAAAATACTTCTTTAGATTTAGAGTCATCTTATTTATCGTATACAAATAAAGTTGTTAGTTGACGTTGAGCCAATTGCCACTTACAAGTGGCCCACTTAGTGGCATAGCCCACTAATGTTAATGTCATTAGTGGATGTGGCCCAGTAAGTTTTGTTATGAAACACCCTGGCCCTACGTGGGCAATAAATTGGTTAGTTTTGTTGGGAAAAATTCATATTTTAGGTGTATGGTTTACACCAATTCAAAAGTAAGGTAGATAGTTTAACAATTCAAAACTCAGGTATTAGGTAATTAATTAAAAATATTTATTAATTAGGTCACAATTATACAATTAATGGTCACATATACATAATTATATGTCACAATTTATTTATTGATCACACATTATCAAATTAGTTAGTCACTAATGATTTCGAGGTCACAAATTCAAAAAATTATAGATCACGGTTAATTTCATTGGTCACATATATTCAAATTTGTTGATCGTAGATTATTTTTCAGTCACATATTGTCAAATTTTTAGGTCACAGTTAAACATTTGGTCACAGATAACCAGCACTACAACTTCAACCACTTTTGACCACCCTTACTCTGTCGCCGCTATCACCACCACGGCCACCAACATCACCACCACCACCACCACCACATCCAACCACACACTATCACCACCACTACCACCAACCAGATTCGAACCAACCACACACCACAAGTATTTAAAACCAAAAACAGCCTGAAAAAAATAGTTAATACAGAGGTTAACAAACAGTAAACAAACATACAAAATCAAATCACACAAATCTGTTAAAATGGCTTTCTTCCCGCTGTAGCTGGCATGGAAACAATTGAATCTATGCTTAAGTCCCCTATAGATGCAACAGACCGATGTTTTTGCAACGCCTTCTGAAAATTTATATCTTTGTTAGATCCTTTATTCCACTTGAAAGTACTGATATTTGGTGAAAGGAAAAGAAAACCTCCAGTTTGAGTCATTTCCTAGCATGCTAGGAATTTTCTCCTTCGGATTGCTAATTACTTGAACTTTGGCTTTGGCTGAAACAGTAGGTGCCATATAACTTGGAATAGAAAATGGAGGGCAGCTCATGAGGCTATCGTAATGAGAGAAGATGGGAGAAGAGGAGAAGTGCCGTGTTTAGAGAGAGAGAGAGAAGAGAGAGGAGGTGGAAAGAAAATGACGAAGGGAAATTGTTAGGGTTTAAAATTGAATTGGATGTAAATAATTATATTCATACTTGATTTTTGAATAATGAAACTTGATCCTGATTTTTAAATTTCGATCTTTAAACACCTGATTTATGTAATTTTCCCAATTTTGTTTCTAAATTTTTTTATTCTTCCTTTATCAATAACAATTATTAATCAAACTTCATTTTAGCTGCAAGTTTCAATGAACTTATGAGTATTATTCACCATTCTAATTTTATACGGAACTTAACATTTGTAACCATAATCAATTTACCTCGATCTATATCCTTCTCACTTCACGAAGTTTAATATAACCATATTTGACTCTCATTTTTAAAAATTTATTTTTCCTCAAATTCATTTTTCAATCACACACGTCGTGATTTATAATTTTTATCAACTTTTCAATCACATTTCATCAAATTTTATCAAAATTTACAAGGAGAAAATTTATTTTCTATATAAGTCACTTCAAAATCCATGGTATAGCATGGCTTAATCACATGACGCTGGTTCTATGAAACATGACATGTTGAAACATAATGTTGGAAGCTGATGCATGATTGGGCACAAGTCATTAATGCAGCATTATGATGATAACGCATAGGATTAGCATTATCTTTCTTTAGGAACAAACACAACAGTCTACATTTTGCTTCTTGTGTCAGTTACATTAATTTCAGCTAAACCAATGGGGCATCTACTCATCTATTTTCATTTTTCCCTTGTCAACTTTATTAATTTATTTCTGAAATATAGAAAACTACACAAGAAAGAACAGGTACGAGGCAGAAAAGCACGAGGCATGAACGCTGTAATCACAAAAAGCTTGATTTGCAAGTCTTACAAACGTAGATTGATGATAACAAGGAGCTACGCTGTAGTTTTAGCTAAAGAAATCAGCTCCACTCTCAACATCATCCGTTTTAATGCTTCCGCATTGAGCCATCAGTATTCTGTATACTCTCTTAGAACAAATCTCTCCTAATCTTCTATCACCACCAGTTAAGCCTTCTATCGTCAAATCCTTCAACAGAAATTCTTTCTCGTGCACCTGACAATTTTGGTACATATATCAGATTAGCATCATGAAGAAAACTAAGGAAAGAATCTTAATGTTTCCAAATATATACAAATTGCTCTGTGGCTGAGATGCATTGAATTAGCCATCAACCAGTACAAGGAAAAATGAGTAGGAAATATGACAGGCTATAGCAATAGATAATCAACTGAAAGAGGGAAAGAGAATAATGTTCTTTGGAGGGGATAGATCCAAATTTGGTACCGAAGAGAACAAAGCAAGCAATGAATGACTGTTTACCATAAGAATTTCTTACAGCTTGCTTTCTTAGTAATAACGCCTAATCCAAAGATAGAGTTTGTGAAAACTAGACCTAAAACAAGACACTTACCAAAACAATCCTCTTTTGATGTGACTCCACTTACAGAAGTGAAATCAACCGATGCCTAGTGAAAGTGGAACTGAAATACTTTGCACCACATATTTGACAACTGACGAGTTATATGTCAAAGAATCTGTTTTTATCAAGAGTTCAATTATTTGTTTATTTTATTTACTTTATTCCTCTAATTCAGAGTGAAGTTTATTTTATGTTCCCAAAATTCTAGAACCTCATGTTACACTAACGGAACTCAGTTTTCCCGCAAAAGAAAAATAAAAGCTTCTTTTGGTTTCAGGAACCTCTAGAGATTCAGGGGAAACACTGAAAGGGGGAGACAGGTGAGTCATTTTTAACTCATCCGTGTATGCTTCGAGAACAGTCAGATCAAGAACCTAGTTTACGTGTTATTTGTTCTTAAGCCTTTGATAACTATTCCAACTTCCAAGTACATAATCAGAAAACTCGAGCACTGTACCTGAAATCATCTATTCAATTAACATGCATGAGCTGATCTGTTGGTAATAGATTCAAAGAGAGAAGTGTTGCACCAAAAAGTAGAGCAAAGAATGGTATATCTCCTTTACACAAGACTCACCGATTTACTAGGATCCATGTAAACGCTCAAAAGAGATTTCATTGTGGGATATTTCTTCCAAATAGCAACAGCAAATCGTGGCTGTACCTTCGGGATAGCTATCAGTGCTTTCATCCTACAAGAGAAAGATAAGTCAAGAAAGTGTAATAATACTGTACACAATTAGTTATCTATTAAAAATCAGAGCATCCATTTGGGCTCCAATTGTTAACCAAGCTATTTAAGCTAATAGACCAGTGTAGTGTGGCGGTATACTACAAAACTCAGACAACCTCAACGGATAATCACTTGATGTAGAATGGTTGCCATATGCTTCATTTATCATCTTGGGATAATAAGATTCTATCAGAAAGTTAAATACTATAACAAAAACTACATATTTGGTATTTTTATTTCAATAAACACATGGTGGGTAGGTACTTGGTCTCATTTGTGCATTCATCTATATTGGGGTTTTTGAAACCCAATAAATCCCGGACAATGATGTTAAACCGATGTTGAATAATTTTATATAGACACCTTAATGATGGCTCGACCTGAAACAAACTTGAGGCCACTAGAAGTAATTTAATTGAGTTAATGTTGCTCATGGTCCAACACTCGTGGATGACCCAAGTTGTGGATATTAATTGGATGGTGATATATGGTGGCCCATTTAGTGAAGTTTGGCCCAATTGAAGTGACCTAACTAGTGCTATATATATCCATCTCTTTCCAGCCGTGTGGGTGTGTGTTGGTTTGTGAGAAAGAGAGAAAAAACATGAAGTTTGTCCGGTTTTGGTTCTGCTTCCTTGAGGTTCCAATTGCTACTCTATTTCCTCTTCCTTTGTGGCTTGCAAACCAATCACCAAGTGTATCCTTTGTGGATGAGTAAACTTGTGGCAACCAAGTGTATAAAGTTGTAGGTCGAGCCTCCTCAGTTGGAGTGTGTTTTGGTTGATTAAACTGAACCCGGATCAAGATTTCTCGAAGATTTCCGCAACAAACGGTACAGAGCTTGTGATGTTGAGAAATCTATGATTTTTGGAGTGAAAAATCAACTAAAAGTGCCCAAAAACATTGCTGAAAACCGGCAGAAAACAGAGACAAACTTACCAAATTTTGCAAAAATGAACCAGACCTATTTTTTGCGTTTTTTGACAAAACTGCTCATCTTTTGGAGAAACGGCGACCACTAGTGGACTGTGCAAGCGGAGTTGATTTGGTGGTCAGGCGCGTGGTGGTCGGGGCGGGGCGTGAATCCCACATGCAGAGACGGTGGAGGCACGTTAGAGGTTTTCCGACGACGACATCTTCAGGCAGAATGTTTCTTGTGGCGTGGCAAACCTTATGGTGGTGTCCATTTTCAGTTTCGGGTGATACGATGAAAATTAGACGATTTTGCCCTTCGACTTTCGGGTGTCGGGTGTCGGGTGTATTGTTGCGATTGCTGAGAGCTTTGAGACGGATAGTGATCTCTCATATTTATGGACCTTCAGACGTGATCCGCTCGGTATCGTGTCATTTCCCTTTTATTATTGCAGTTATGGTTATTGTCTAGGATAACGATTTACTTTTCGCATTAGAAGTCATCGTGTAGGGGGTGACATTAGGATTGGGGTTACCATGAAGGGGTAACTATTGTCTGTTGCTATACCTAAGAATTACTTATTAATTATTTGGCTTAAATTCTTCGTGAGTTTTTTCTCAATTATTTTTCATTATTAGAATTGCATGTGACCTTAGGAAAGGTTATTTGACCATTTCGTGTGAATTGTGTCTATACTATCTTGTGGTCGTCGTTTGGTTGCATTTTGTGGTTTGTACATTTTTTGTAAAAATGAAAACACGTTTTGAGTTGTGTTGCTTTAATGAAAATTTTGATTTTTTAATTCGGCAAAACGAAAATGTTTTTCATAAACTTTTGATGAAAAATGTGCTCTAAGGCAAGTGCGAAAAATAAGATGCGGTAAATTTGGACATGGTGAAATAGGTTATCCTAAGAATGATAATAAAGGAAAAGTAAGATGAGAGACGAAGCAAACGTGGATATATGGTCGAGTGATGACCCTAGTGATGTTTATTGAGAGTAAACCTAATTACTGCATGTGCATCCGTGTGTAATCTTTTCTGCATGTATATGATTGCTTAATTTGGTTACATGATTATATGTGCATTCCAATGTGTTTGATATGTGTATTTACATAAATTTGAGAGCAATTTAACTATTTGGTGTTATTGCTTGCATGCATAGTGGGTTAAGATGCATTAGTAGTATGTTATATATCTGTTGGTGAGATGGAGTATAAATGTCTAGGTACATTGGTGGTTTGTACGGGGGATGTGGAGTGGGGCATTTGGATCACGAGTGGAGACGTGATCAAATGTTGGAATCATTTATCTGAGAAGAAACCCTGATTAGGTGGAGTGTGAGAGAGGGGCGCTTCTATCACTTCTGTTAGGTGGAGACACATTATCCACTTAGGTTGAAAAAAGTGATGTGGTAATAAAGGATTATCTCAAAGACTTAGGATCTATAAAGGTCTACCAGTTAGACTTGGATTGAGTGATTAGTCTTATGAGCATGATGAGCGATGAGGTGATATTTGTGTTCTCGAGGTGTGAGTAACACGGAATGTGAATGGATAAGTGTGGTGAGATCTTTTTGTTGCATCATTTATGCATTTGTTGCATATGTGTTGACCGTGTGCTTGATTAACTTAGTGTTAATATGTTGTTATGTGTGAACGTTTCTTCTTTTTTGAAATAATATGTGTTATCTTATATGATATCTCCATCACGTGTTTATTTGCTCTTAATTGATTACTGTGATTATGTGCTTCTACTTGGGTGTTCTTGACCTTAGTCCCGATGAGTACATGAAACAGGTATGATATGTGTTTCGGGTCCGAAACACGAGGTAAGGTCTGTGATACCAATTTTATTAGTTACCTTGACTATACAAGTATAGACTATGTGTTTTGATTACTTGCTAGTTGATTGGGTATCAATGTGGAGATTTGTTGGGTTTTTTAATACCCAATAAATCCCGAACAATGATGTTAAACTGATGTTGGATAATTTTATATCGACGCCTTAGTGATGACTCGACCCGAAACAAACTTGGGACCACTAAAAGCAACTTAATTGAGTTAATGTTGCTCGTGGTCCAACACTTGTAGATGGCCCAGTTGTGGATATTAGTTGGATAGTGATATATGGTGACCCATTTAGTGAAGTGTGGCCCAATTGAAGTGACCTAACTAGTGCTATATATATCCATCTCTTTCCAGCCGTGTGGGTGTGTGATGGTTTGGGAGAAAGAAAGAAAAACGTGAGGTTTGTCCGGTTTTGGTTCTTCTTCCTTAAGGTTCCAATTGCTACTCTATTTCATCTTCCTTTGTGGCTTGCAAATCAATCACCAAGTGTATCTTTTGTGGGTGAGTAAACTTGTGTCAACCAAGTTTATAAAGTTGTGGGTCGAGCCTCCTCGATTGGTATGTGTTTTGGTTGATTAAACTGAGCCCGGATCAAGATTTTTCGAAGATTTCCACGACAATCTATAAGTGAAGAATAAAATTATTTGATGCGCAAACATACCTACGTTTATGGTACCTACGTTTATGGTTCAACCGTGGCCAAATGTTAACAGAGATTTTCTTTTACTATCAACAAGAAGAAGGCAGCTGAAAACATAGAAATGACATTAAAAACAACTAACAAGGAGCTACATTATATATTAAGTGGTCATAATAAGAAACACGTGCAATTTGATATTCCATTACGTTGCCTAACTAAAATATCTAGCTGAAATTTACCGCCACTTTGATAGACCATTATCAACTAAGTATAAAACTTGCACACATTTGTAAAACTGAAATAAGCTGCACATGTAGCAAAACTTGTGCTATCTAAGAGAAACTATCCAATTACAGGTATAATTTTCTTTAACGAAGTTTGTCTTGTGAGATACAAGATTATATAAGCCATATAACAAAAGGTCATGCTAAAACTTATAATCAGTTGCCATTATTCTGTGGCTGCGTGGCATGGAGACTGAAGTTGATGATCAAACAATGAGCTAATCCATCCATTGACTGTTTGCATGACATGCCAAATTGAAAGGAAACAAAAGAAAAAGAAACACACTCACCACGGGCTCTTCTTTATTAGATTCTTGTCAACGCAGTCGTTAGGGATAAGGGCTCCATTTGCATCAACGGATAATCGCGTTAACTTTTTCCTATATCAGAAGATTGAAGAAAATAGGACATACCACCCCATGGAAATCGTCAAGCATAAAAAATGCCCTATCAATCATATATAAAGTAGGTTTACTTTATTTTTCCCCTCAGTTACGTATGATAAGTAAAAATGTATGTGAACTTCTAGCAAAAGTATATTACTCCAATAACACAATAAAAAAATGAGTTTGGGCAGCATGTAATGTATCAATTTTGTCCATTTCAATCCATGTGCATTGCCGTTCAACTTAGCTTAATTGCATTATACATAATAAGACAATGTACTAGTTAGTGGACAGGCAGAGCGGCTGATTTTGGCTATAAATAAAAAATAAAATCATGCTAAATGACAAGCAGACTTGATTTTTAAGCAAATATACAGTATTTCTTTATCTAAAATGTAAATGTACTTACAAATAAGAATACACATACATGCACACATAGGGAAAAGAACACTGAAAGTATAATATACATGCGTGTCTGGGCTTGTGCAGATGAACACATGTTTGTGCTAATGGGTACCTAAATTGACAAGAGGCAAGACTGCAAGTCAGACCAACTACATGTTCAGCTAGTTCAGCTTCATCAGTGCACTGCCTTGAATGTACTTTGGAAAAATGAGTGGTTAATTTTGACAGAATCTGTAAGAAAAAAAGCATATTAAAAATGCATGTGTGTATGTTTTGTTGTTCTTTTAGATAGATCTGATCAAGAGACATCTTCAGAATCCCATGCACTATGACATAACGTTTCACTAACCTCTTCTATAGGCGGGCGCTTCCACCCACTGTAGTTGCTAGGATTCTTGTACTGCCCTTGTTCCCTATGGACAGTAGCAGCAAAAGGATAGTTGGAAAAAGGCAAAAAAAACAAAAACAATTTGTTGCGAAAGTTGCTTGAGTCTGAATCGGTATCAATTTAAACATGTCCATCATAATAAATATTTTATTGAGAAAATAATAAAATATTCAAGTAAAACTGTTATCAAAGTTACAGGAAGGTTAACAAATATAACACCAACAAGACTGGTAGGTGGACATAAAGTAATTAGCAGTTCTCCCAAGTAGACATTTCAAATAAATATTGTACTAGTCAGTACTCAAGACTAATGCTTCTACATTACATTGGAACAACACGAGTGCAAAGACATGAGCTAAAAGATAAAAAAAATAAAATGTGAGTAAGCGAACACTCTCAAGTAGACATTACAAATATATATTGTACTACTCAATACACGGGACTAATGTGTGTACATTACATTTGAACAACACGAACCATTTGCAAAGACGTGAGCCAAAAGATAAAATAAAATGTGGATAATTGAACATTTGGTGTAGACATTGACAGCCAATATTAGGCATGTCTGAAAAAATAATTAGGTGTAAAAAGGTGGTATACTGTGTAGAAATGAAGAAAGCGTAGATGGTAGGTGACTAGGTGTTTGAGGAGGTTTAAGAATTGCAGCCATGCAAGTTAACATAATACTAACAATTTAAATATCAGTGATCCCCTAAAACCTGACAGAATGCGCATGAATGCTCTTTGAACAAGTTTTAAGTCCCCCATAACCCCTAGACATAATGTCAAATTGCCAATATAAATTGAATGCCAAAGCATCTCCAAGGACCAGGCACTGCCAACTTAAATGTTTTTGTGTAATTTCACTGTGACTTTACTTTCTTTTTATTTTTGAAGGCAACCACATCTAGTTTGAACTTTACTCCTGGATGCTTACTGAGGTCAATCTAAAACTAAAAGCATGGTCATGGAACATTAAATTTTTTATGAAACTCATTGACGATGTAATTCGACCTACGATTTAACAAAAGCAGACAATCAACTATATAGAGGAACAAGACACCTAACAAAATAGAATATGAAGCCTGAACCAACATCAATAGCCACCAGACTTTATGTATACTTTCACCAGTTTTCTAACCACATCGTCGTATTTTTCAACCATGAATAGAAAGAAATAAAGAGCCAACTGTCTAGTCAATTTATTTGTTTATGACTGGAAGCGTTCAGAAATGCATCTCTAGACCGTACATGTGACAATGAAATTGGATTTATAAATTACTCAGTTGAAAGGAAGTAAAAAACAATAATAGAACTTAAGCATAAAATGGATGTGAGAAGTTATATACCAAAATAATGCCACCAACCTTTTATCGATGTAAGCCATAAGCCTATTTGTGAGATAACATATAGTATGATGTGGGTAATGTTGTTGAATGCTCTGAACGTGACCCATTAGAGAGTCATTCAAAATAAGGTTACAGAAATCTTCAGCCTCATAAATAATTAACACATAAGAAATTTCAACCTCTTGGGATGAAACCTGCAGCATAGAAATGAAGTCAGTCATTCAAAAGACAGTTAAGACTGCTAGAGGCTATGCTGCACCGACATGGACACGTGCATTCGGACAAGTCCACATGAGATTTTTCAAAAAAGTACTGCTACACGACGCCAACTTAATAATCTAATTAACAGTAGTACAAAGGTACTATATAACTACATATGTTGTTAAAATGGCAATACAAAATTTTTATATGCTAATATTGAAGGACTAATCAGACATCTAGTGCACACAACTAGGACTATCGACAGCACGGAGGACACGATAGAGATCGGAGTAAGAATGCCTCTAAAGAGCATAAGCTTTATG
>CAIGRH010122098.1:0-19392 GCA_903798295.1 Fraxinus nigra | reverse complement strand
TGATTTTTCATCTCAAAGTGTTGAATAATGAACAATTACCTTGGAAAGATATGAGATTTCTTAACAACTATACTAGTGCATAATGGCATGAGGATCTTCAATTGGTGTTCGTGTATTAAAGATGTTGACTACAATGAGAAGCTGACTCAATTAAGTTCAGTCATGAACCATGAACTAAGTGTAAACTTGGTTATGCAATCTCTGCCATATAGATATTCATAGCTACTTATGAGTTTTAATATGAATAAACTCGACCACACACTCCCTGAGTTGCTAACATGCTTAAGTCTGTAAAACCCAACACAAAAACTAGTAGTGAGAAAATCTAGCAGTTGATTCCTCTAGCGACACTAAAAGGGAATCTAAAAGATGCTTTGAGAAAGTATCTAGATGGCTAAGGCAGTCAAAACAAAGGACAATACCAAATTTAATTGATAAGTGTAGTTTCTACACTTATTCGAGGTCCTAAATGATGATATTTTATTATTTTTTTGGATAAAATACTACCTAACTTGTGTTATATTTCATTTTGTAGGTAGAACTCAATGTTTGATGAAGAGTTGGAGAAAAAAATGCAAAGATAGTGGAAAATGGTTCAATTGTATCAAATACAAAGTTTGAGGACTGAAATGCAAAACTCAAAAGTTATTCGAACCTCACAATGAAGCTTTGAGAGTGTTAGGTATCAATTGGATGAGGAAAAAGCCAAAGGGTTTAAAAATAGTTCAAGTACTCTTAATATCAACTTCCAGCCGAAAAGGTTATGCTTCAAATTTTCAGTCTCAGTTTGAGACAAACCCATTTTTGGCATAGTTAAGTGCTTGAATTGGAAAAATTACACCTCTGAAAGATATGTATCCCTTTAAGTTATCTTTCCAATGCATTTTGAATCTCAATCGGATATCAAGAGAGAATGATATTACCAAAATATTGAAGGCTATCCCGTGGGAAAAAAACATATACCTATATGGCCTCATAGGTCTAATTTGATGCGACCACATTACGCATTCCAGGGTTGAAATTGATGGTTGGACTTCTTTCTACGTATCGCTTATAAATGTACTATGCGACTGCATAGTACAAACTTTTGGCGAGATTTTTGTTTCCCTTTTCAACTAAAACTCTACTTTGGTAACAAAACTTTAGGCATCCTATATATACCAAACTCGATCAGAACACGGGAGTAGACCTCCTTTTGACCTAAAAAAACATATGCATAAGGGTTGTGGGAGGAGAAAAAGAGCAATAACGCGAAAAACAATACCACAAAGTAAAGATTAAAGTCAAGAATTCAATTGGTGATATCGTTTCTTCATTGTTTTTCTAATTTTCTTATTTCTATCATGATATGCTAGGTTAATTATGTACTAGGAGATCAATGAACTATGTAGTATGATTTTTAATTCTTAATTTTACAATTCTTGATATCAAAAAACACGTTTTGGATATTTGAATGGTTTATATGATCTTATTTTCTCCATAATTATTGTAAACGTAATTGTGTGAGTGTGGTGACTTATTTCATGCATTCGAAAGAAGTAAAATATGTTCGACGTGGTATAAATCATTATAGGGTCTGATATGGGATAAAATTATACCGTTGTACCCTATGTGAATCTTTAAGTGCTCATAAAAATACATGCATTCTTGTATGTTTGCATCCGTCATAGAGATATAATCGGGTCATATATGAGAATATGTTTGACTTTACTCGAGAGCAACTATTAAATAATTTAGGAATTGATTTGTGCATATCTTTCACATTTTCAAGTAAAAATGAGATTTGGTCATTGTGGCTAACATGCATGATTCACATTTGTGTGGAGTGCCTTTTGGATTTACATTCTCATTTATTTCTCAAGTAAAATATGCTTGATAGTGACTTGACTCCAATTGATCCAGAAGAATGTTTCTTCAATCGTAGGCAAAGTGAAGCAAGAGCATTACAACAAATGGCTAATGCGCAAAACGAACAAGTGGTTCAAGTTAATGAAAGACGAAATTGTTGATGAGGGAAACATGCTGGTTAAGGATTTCGTGAAACCGCAAATCATTTAGTGTCAATCTAGCATCGTTTACCCTTTTTCTGGGCAGCCTAACCACAAGTTGAGGACCAATGTCATACATCTATTCCAGAATGGTGAATTACAAAATAACATTTATATTCTAAATTATGTGTATTCAATAACGAGTTTATAAATTGAAAGGCATAAAAATGAAAATCTGAATAACACATATATCGACATTATGGACTTGGTCACATAATTGAGAATGTAAATCTAAAATTACACGGAGATATAAATGAGAATGTAAATCCAAAAGGCACTCCACACAAATGTGAATCATGCCTGTTAGCCACAATGACCAAATCTCATTTTTACTTGAAAATGTGAAAGATATGCACAATTACTGGGTTTAATACATAGTGATGTAGGTGGATCCATATCAATTGATGTTGGATGAACTTCTCTTATCTGATCACATTTACTGACGACTAGTTCAGAAATGGTCATGCATATTTGATAAAAATTCAAGTATGAAATTTTTGAATGTTCGAGGGATTCAAACTAGAAATATTGAGATAAATAGGTAAATATTCTCACACTAAGACTTGATCGAGGTGAAAATATCTAAAAGGGAGAATTTTAGATTATCTAAAAGAAAATGAGATTTTCTGACAGTGGGTTTCTCTACATTCATTGCAATATAATAGTGTATCTGAAAGGAAGAATCGTACACTATTAGATGTAGTGCAATTAATAACATGCCATGTAAATATTTCAAAATCGTTTTAGGGCTATACACTGATTGTCATGTGCTACGCACTAAATCATGTTCCATCTAAGTCGGTTGACAAAATTCCATACGTTCTATAGAATGACAGAAGATCCAACTTGTCTCATATTAAAGTTTAGAACTATGACGCTTATGTAAAACGCACTGAATCGGATAAGTTTGAAACTAAATCCCAAAAATACATATTAGTAGGATATCCAAAAGAGATATTTGGATATCAATTCTATAAATGTCTTTGTCTCACGACATGCCATTTTCTTAGAGAAAAGATTTATTCTAGGAGAGGACCATGAGAGTAAAATAAAACTTGAAGGAGTTCAAGAGTCTATAGATATGCTTGACCAAGTAGATGAATCTGAGTTTGATCCCATACCTACTAATGGACATACTCTTGATCAAGAACTAAAGACTTCTAAGAATATGCCAACTCCGTGTAAATCTTGTAAGATCATTTAACCTCCTAAAAGGTACGAATCCATTATTCGCTAAAATTATATACCGCAAATGCATGATTCACGTTCAAGTAATAAATTAGACGTTTTGAGCCCGGGTTGTCGATCCCTCGAGAAATGTTTACATTCGATTAAACAAATTTAGTCAATTTAATTTTAACAATAAAAATAAACACACAATAAAATTTGATTTTGAAAGTGAATGAGATAATTTGAGCAATGATGGCGCAAAATGTAGTTATGCTAGTAAGTTGGGCTTGGATTTAGTTTATAGTTGCTGAGTATGCCAGGCAGGGGGTATTCGGAAGGGGCGTGGTGGAAGAGTTGGAAAATGATTTAAAAAATGAAGACTTAATTCCTTGCTATGGAATTTGTATCAAGGTGGAGCTTTTAATGTGTGTGATTCAAATTCCTTATGATTTGGAAGTTTGACTCATTGAGGAAGCATATATAATATTGGTTTAGAAGTCTGAATTAATAATTGATCAAATTTCATCATGGATTGAGACTTTGATTGAGATAAGGACTTTGAGATGGATAAAAAAGTATTTTGGAAGCATTAGGACGGAGTCAGAGCACTTGGACGTATCATAGAAACGCCAGCGACGCGAAAGAAGGTAGCAGGGCCAGGGCCTCAATGCCAAGTGGGTGGCACCGAGACGGGGAGAAAAGCTCTCTCGTTGATTTCTATCGCATTTTTATGTTCTAATTCATCCACAACTCTAAGATTTGGCTTCTATATGTACTCCACGCGGTGTAAGCTTTTCATAAACTCAAGATAACAATTAGAATATTATTGTATACATTAGAAATTTGATATAATTGTTTATATTTAGATTGTGAGAATTAAATCTTGTAAGGACAATTTTAGTTTCTTGATATAATAAATTCTCACATTCTTTCACAAAAATCTTGGTTGTTGTGTGATTCATTATTTTTCATATTACTCATATTCATATTATTTTCTTCTTTAATTTTTTAGTTTGATTCTCAACAAGTGGTATTAGAACGATTCTGGTAGCTTGATTGGTTCATAACAATCCTAATATTCAAAATTAATCCAAAACAAATGAAATTAAAATCAATATATATAAAATAAAAAAAAATATTAACTTAAAGATAATTCAATATTCAATATTCATCATAAGCCCATGTTTCGTTTAATAATCGAGTTTTGAACATATATAATCGAATTGATTTGGATGGTTGACCTTAATTTTTCAAGTAGAAACACATTTCAAATAATATTCAAAGCTACTTTGAAGCACATTCCTCCATTTAAGGTTTAACCCGTGTTTGTTTTCATTTCCTGAGGTTCCGACCCTTATTGTCTCCACCTACTAGTGTTACAAAAATTGGTGCATAATTTATATTCCGCTAGTAAAAAATACGTACATGTAAAGACAATAAAATCACGACTTACACTTGCAAAATATCGAATAGAACCCAAAACAAGACACATGCATGAAAATATGATCGGATCATGACTTACTGAAACGTAGAAAATAGAAGGAATTGAAATGAAGCTATGTATAAGAATGCGAATCTCCTTAAGACAGATTTCGGCCTGCTTTGGTGCTAACAAGATCAAATGGATGCATGTTTCTCAAGATACAATGCTTCCTCTAAAATTAATATAGCACAATAGTAATTTTATCGATCAAATCAAACGTTGACCATACTATTCTAGAACGTAGGATATCGAATACTAAACATTTAACAAGAAACTCAAAAAATAATTATTTTGACATAATTTGAAGAAGAAAAGAATTATAAATTAGATGGAATTGATTTTGAGTGAAGAAAATGGAATTAGAAGGGTCCTATTTATAGATTTTCATGCGTCACTTCCTAACAATCACATCTTTTGGCAAAATTAATTTCAACCATTATATCACACTATTTCAAGAATGATGATCTAGATTGCACCTTATCAAAATGTTGTGAGTCTTTATTATGCATCTTTTGCACTTAAAGAGTTGCATTTAGTCGACATACATGTTGGAGACTTTGTCAATTTACACATTTAATCTTTATATAACCCTTAAATTTCAAGGATCCCCCACATGAATGGAAGAAAATGACTCGAGACAAGGAATATGAAGAAGAGTACAATTGAAATACAACGCCCGATGATCGATTGCTTCCGTTTTGAACCTTCCTTAGTAATAATCGATGGGACTTACTTGAACTGGCAGCCATTATTGTAAGCCTAGACAACAGATCGAACACATTATCTTTTATATCAAACTTTGGTTCTTCATTGTACTTCTTATTTCAGCTTTGTACTTTCTTGGTTCTACAAGTGCGCTAAAGAATTCTCCTAAGTAAAATTCTCGTAGAATTGACAAAATTTGCTCTCATTGGCAATGATCTATAAAGAGTACCCTACAATACCCTACTTATACTATATAGAAGATATAGTTATTATTAAAAGCATAGCTCATCCTAACAATATTTGATAAACAAGACTTATTTGCATTATAGAAATGAGGGGGAATTAAAACTCCGAAGTGCATCTAATCGGTCAACCATAACTAGTTTTTTTTTTATTAAACCTAGTCCGTGGGATCTCCAATCGCCAAGTTAGGTTTCCATTAAGCCAACTCATTAGTTTAGGCTTTATACCTATTTCCTCGATGCACAATCTATTCTCTCTAGATAATCCTTTTATAAACAAATTCAAGAAGTTATTCTTCAACAAAACAAATAGTATTAGTAGAAATTACATCCAACCAGAATTTTAAACTTCCAATTTNTTTTTTTATTAAACCTAGTCCGTGGGATCTCCAATCGCCAAGTTAGGTTTCCATTAAGCCAACTCATTAGTTTAGGCTTTATACCTATTTCCTCGATGCACAATCTATTCTCTCTAGATAATCCTTTTATAAACAAATTCAAGAAGTTATTCTTCAACAAAACAAATAGTATTAGTAGAAATTACATCCAACCAGAATTTTAAACTTCCAATTTCAAAATTCAGAATTACGAGTTTTTATTTCAAAAACCAGATGATAATTAAAGTTTTATAATATTAATAATTATATTATAAAATTAAATATACATAATTATTCTACCTAACCATATACACCAAAACCCTAATTTTTCCATCTTCCCCATTTTCTCACTTCTATCTATCTATCTCAACTCTACCTCTTACCATCACCCATTTTCTCTCCCCTTTCCATCCCATACTCTCTACTCTACCTCGTCGTCATCATCAGACGAGAAGACGTCGGAGCAGCGCTGTTCAAGATTGCGCACCGCCTTTACCTGCAATGATATGCCTGCACCGGCTTCGTCCCTCGCCTGCAACGATCTGCCTGCCTTCGCCAACGTTCGTCCCTGCAGCGATCTGCGAAGCACTGCATGGTGGTGGCAGTTCAATGGTGTTGGTTGTGGTGAGGGCTACTGGCTGCTAGTGGGAGGCAATGGTGGTTCATGACTAGGGATTATGGTGGAGCATTATTAATGTTTCTTTGTGATAGCTACAGCCGTTGTCATTGCAGTCGGAGTCGTTGGTGGTGTTTGTTTGTGACGACAACTCGAGTCCACAATGCCCACTATGGTTGATACTTTTTATGTGTGGTGGTGTTTTACGTTTGTTGGCGGTGGTGACGCTTATGGTTTTCATGCCGCAATCGTAGTAGAGATAAAGTGCTACGGTGTGAGATGCTGGTGGGGATGGCGGTGGTGAACCTGCTTGGGGTGTGGTAGTGGTGTTGGTGCTGTTTGTGCCAGTGGTAGTGGTGGTTTGGAGTGGTTTTGGTGTTGTTGGAGGGTTTTGGGTGGTTGTGCAGGTGGAGGTGCTATCGGCAGTGATGGGTCTGGTTGTGGTGACGACGGTGATGATGGTGGTGGTAGGGTCTCCAAGGAGCTACGATGTTGGTGCGGTGATGTGTCACTTCGGTATAGGTTGTGACGGTGGTATTACAGGTGGTGGTGGTGATTTCCATATTTTGGTGGTGTTGGGGGTTTGGGTTGGTTGTTGTTGATGGTGTAGGTGAAGTTGCTAATGGTGGCGGTTGGTGATGATAGTAGTGGTCATGGCGGTGGTATGGTGGTTGTAAGTGGGATGCGTATGGGGTGAGGTGTTTGTGATCAATTATTTGAGATTGTGACCAATAAATAGTATATTTTGTGACCAATAAATAATATGTGACCTAAGAATTGCGACTTCAACGTTTGTGATTTGTGACCGATAAATTGATAATGTAACCAATAAATTGGATATTTTGTGATCAATAAATAATATGTCATCTAAAAATTTGAATTGTGACTTTAATATTTGTGATTTGTGGTATGAACAAATTGTGACCTATAAAATTTTTGAATTGTGACTGTAAGATAGTTTGTGACATAAAATTTCTGATTTGTGACCGATGAACAAATTGTGACATATAACATTTTTGAATTGTGACCGTAAAATAATGTGACGTTTCAATTTTTGAATTGTGACCGATGAACAAATTGTAACCTATAAATTTTTTGAATTGTGGCCGCAAAATAATTTTTGTATGTAAAATTTGTGATTTGTAACCAATTATATAGAATTTTGACCAAATTATATGGAATTGTGACCTTAATATATTTAATTAATAAAATATATGTTTAATTAATTAAATTTTAAATAAAATTTTAAAAAAACTGAGATTTGAAAATTTGAAATTTTAAACCTTATATCTTAAATTTGAAATGGATAAAACTAAAACTCTTAGTTATGAAATTTTCCCATAGTATTATTCCATTTGAGAATCCCGAGCCGGCCTTGAGGCAAGGCCACTAAAGCAATGGCTTAGGGCCTCCAATTGGGCTTCCAAAGTTGGAGGCCTCAAAAAGGTTTTTTTTTTTTTTACTTGTTTAGTTTAATTATTTTTATATTTAAAACATTTCTGTAATCTCTTGTGTACACACTCTTCATTTAAATACAAGTATGTTGTTTATTTTAATATTTAATATTGATATGCTTGTAAAAAATTGGGTATAAGGTCCTCATACTAAATAGTCGCATATGGTCTCAAACTTTTCGGGCCGACCATGTAACTATCAAATGGTATTAATATCTACGATGTATATGTCACGACTTACCATTATATACAACATTCTGTGTCATTCCATTTATAGCTGCTATCTTGATCAAATGATATAAAAGGCACAAATTGTCATCAATTAGAAAATCCTTTGAAAACATTTGAAGGTATTGTGTTTCCTTCTAGAATTTTATTGAAAGTTCTAATTTTTTTTCAATTCTCAAATTGTATTGAAGATTTTCATGAAACAACTACACTCTCAATAATAAAACATATTTACCAGTTGATTTGAATCCTTACAATGGATATCCAAGTTTCCAATACCGTACACATTTTAAGTTTAACAAGGTATTCGCTACAACATAGTTTATCATTTCAAATATTTTCAAATTTCGCAATGTTCTAATTTGAAGAAAGCAATGTCACTCCCCTACAAATCTTGGGGTGAATTCGAACTTCATTGAGAACATAACGAAAACAACCCTACCCTCGCAATACTGGGTAGGACCGAGCTTAACAACATAATATTAGTCCACTATTTAAAGTTCGATCATATCGTTAATCATGTCTATCTACCAAATAAACAATTTTATTCCACCTCTAATCAACATATGAATGATTAGAAATGTCTCTCTCGTGAAAGTCTACGCACTTTCACATTTATAAGAGAAACATGACTTGGCAGTTGATAAACAGACGATCCACACTAGGAACTCAGACTATATAATTTGGGAAGGTAGTACGAAGAAAGTCATTAGCACGGTCCCCTCGTTATAAACCTTCCGTTATAAACAAGGTAGAATATGATGGTTGGCAAACGGCAGTTGCATTTCCGACAAGACTTGTGCTCATGAAAGCTGTTATGATTTAAACGAGTATAATATTAAAAATTAGATCAAACAAGAACACAATATTTACGCAGTAATAATGTACCATGAACAGAGAAGAGAAATTTATTAATATTAATAATGGAGAATTATAAATTATTGTGTAGAATGTAAGGATTGATTTTTCTAGAGGTTTACTCCTCACACAGTGCAAAGAAGAGCCTAAGATATAGTGGGGGTTCAACTATAACAAGTCGCGGAGGTCGAGCAATGGCCGACCGCTCGAGCGGCCTCCTCGCGGCTAATGAGCAACGACTTCCTTATTCTTTGCGCTTGATTGGTGCTGGAGAGTGTAGCAAGCGCTGGATGCGATTCTACCTTCTCTTTGCATGATTTCTTCTTTTCCTATTGCAAATTGGACTCCTTCAAATATTCTTCAAGTCCAACACAAATTTCAAACCCTCAACATAACTCCTAAATTGAATTCCAACTAGAATTCTCAACTAGTATTCAAATAGAATTCGCGTCACACCCTAATTCTAACAAAAGCCATACATTTTCACTTTTAAATTTGCCAACAAACATGGAGTATACTGCCTCCCTCATAATACTTGATTAATTTCCCATTCTATAGTCTTGGTCTACCAAAATCTATGGTGGCTTGAGGAAAAAAGTTTGTTTGCATGTCATTCATGCCTCATATCATGAAAGATTTCTGATCATAATCAAATATCTTGTCGATCGACATCGGAAAACATACCTTAACCAATGACCACACGAGAATTTCCACCATGAACCAAACTTCTTGGGTTTGTATGTGAAAGTTCTTAATCCATGCACTTTCACAAGGCAGTAATCACAAATAAAAATCCAAAATCACATTTTTCCTATAAATGTGAGCACTAATCACAACGTAATAATTTTCATGAAGAAATCATATTCATAATCGTGGGCGGTGTTAACCAAATTAATCACAATATTATATACATAATCATAATTCTTCAAATATCTAATGCATAAATGGATTCATGCTATTTCATGAATAGACACGACACACTTTTTAATGATCTTCAACTAGTTAGGTAGTGTCTCAAATTCGATCATATAACATTAAAGTTAGCAGAGTGCGAGATCAAATTTAATAATCTACGTATACACTAAATTGCCTAATGTATATGATTTAGAAATGTAGGATATTAAAGGAAAATTCCCCAAGTACGGAAGAATTCTTCATAGAATTCCTATAGATGTTGTGATGACAGCACTTGATTCGCAGTTTTTTTTTTTGCCAATGAAACTGCGCCATGTTCCCCTATATGAATTATATGAAACTTTCCCTATACGTATATCATTACTCGATATAAGATTCATGTATATATTTAACATACATGGAGTGCACGTGAACATATTGCATAAAATTTCATATGTTAATGCTACGGATTAATTGGTAGGTAGTACATCAATTGATTGTTTACATGCAAAACCAACAAAATATAAAATATACACAAAAAGAAAAATTTGTCTTAAGATTGTTAAAAAGATTGGTACATAATTTATATTCTGCTAATAAAAAAAATATTTGCAAGAAAAGATTATAAAATCACGACTTACACTTGCAAAGCTCGAATAGAATCTGAAACAATTAGACATGTGCATGAAAATACAATCGGGTCACGACTTCCTGAAACGTAGAAAATAGAAGGATATGAAATGAAGTGAAATATGAGAATGCAAATCTCTTTAAGAAAGATTTCGCCTCTTGCATTGATACTAATATGATCAAATGGACTTCTGTCTCTCAAAATTCAACGCTTCTTCTAAAATTAATATAGTACAATATTAGTTTGTCAGTCGAACCAAACCTTGACCGTACTATTCTAGAATGAACGATGTCAGATACTAAACATCGAACACGAAACTCAAAAAATATTTTGAAAATTATTCTGACATAATTCGAAGAAGAAAACAATTAAAAATCAATTATATGAAATTGATTTGGAATAAAAATAAAATTAGAAAGGTCTTATTTATAGATATCCATGTGTCACTTCTCAACGATCATATCTTTTGACAAAATTAATTTCAACCATTAGATTACACATTTTCAAGATTGACGGTTAAATTCCACCTTCTCAAAAGGTTAGGATTCTTTATTATTCACCTTTTGCATTTGAGGAGTCGCATCCAATCAATGCGCTTGCTGAAGACTTTTCCAATTCACATATTTGATCCTTATATAACCCTTAAATTCAAACAACTAGTCGTTGAAGGAGACGAGCCAAAGACAATTTATGTGACTCGCTACTAGAGAACGATAATTTCAAATTCAAAACATTTATTAAAACTAATAGAGCCAAATTACTTTTAAAAACTTTCCTTTTGATCGACTTCAAGGGTTGCGCAAAAATTAGAAAATTGTATGCTAGTACAATCTTGGGAGCACATGCCACTTCACAGGAGGAGTTCAAATGTTATGCATAATTTAGTTTTCCTTGAATTCTAACACGATGTTTAAGATCAGACGAAAGACCAATTGAAGAACATGAAGCATAGGCAGTGAGCATTTTCATCTTCATCCAACACTTTCCACGCAACTGCTCTCTCGTAGGAGATTGGTCGACCCATACTTGACAATGCGATGCCACCTTGAAGGCAGGCGAAACCCTGCCAAAAGCATAAAAACGAGACAATTACTGAGGTTTTTTTTTTCAGAGAAATAAGCATTTAAAAGTGTTTGCACGACGAAAGATCCGATCAACGACTTGTAATGTGCATTTGCAAGATCACATTCATTGACCAGTTGAACAATCGGGCTTCATCTCATTTTATAAGTTATAACCAGATCAGTTTCCAATTTTTCAGGTCAAACCAACCTGTGCACATGAGGCACGCCGATTTTCAAAAATAGAAGGAAAAGCTCAATCGGTCTACTTCAAGTGCAACTATATCCTGTTTACCACTACCTTTGTTCAATTATGGCCCAACATAGTCGAAGAACAATACAAGTTTTTTGTTTCTCCGTTTTAGAAAAGCTCCTCATGAATTCGAACAAGGACTTCTGCATGTACTTAATAGGTAATTTATCTATGCTAAACCGAAATGAGACTTCGCATTCGCTTCCGAGCCTAAATTTACGTTTTTCGCATATTTTGAAGTTGGCCTTTCAAAATAAAAATATTAACTTTCTAGTAGGTACTTGATAAAGGAAATGAGTTTAAAAAATGACAGCAAAGTATAATACCTGCTGCATAATCTGTGGAAGCTCGACAAAGAGCGCCTTTCTACCGTTGTCGTTGAAAATCTTCTCCAGTGTAATGTCTTGAAGTGCCACTAAAGTAGTCTCGAGCATATCAAGTCCTGCCTGATTTGCAAATGTGAAAACTGGTAATGCCTGCATGCGTTACGAGCCATGAGAAGTTGTAACTCTATGAATGATAATACATGTCCATTTTCTACAAGACGCAATATTTGCATGCTGTTACTTTTCCTAGCAAGCCTCAAAACAAAGAATAAATATATGATACAAATACTGAAACAATCACATTTTATCGGACCCACAATTAATAGACACATTAGTTCACAAAATTCATCGGAGCTTTGCATGTTGAGGGTAAAAATTAACTCTTTTTGGACATTCTATTTTTAACAACAAATTATTGCAATATAACTTATAATAAGCAAGATAAAATGTAAAATAAAAAATAAAAAAATATATTCATTCATCATCCCAATCAATGACAAATGCATAGATTTGCTAGGAAAGAAACAATCAAAACATTACCTTCAATGAGCAGCACATTACAGCATCAGAATGATGCCAAAGAGCTTTCACAATCGATTCACTTCCTTCACTGCCGGGTTTGAGTAGCTCCACACCGAAGAAAAATCTGCAAAACAAGATGATAAGTCGGCAAGGAAAATGATTTTATTAGTACATTATTTAACATTCTGCGTTGGAATGACAAAGATACAAATAAAAAGTAAAAACACAGTAGCTCACAATTTGAAACAAATAAAAATATAACACAAGTTTCAAATATTGAAAAAAACGTCCAAAATGTAAGGAGAGAATTGCGGGGTAGGATCAACCTACCTATAGCTTTGACAAATCCAATGCGTAAGTGTCTGCGCTTCTGGTTTACCAAGAGGTGGCTGCAAACCAACCTGAGGGCCAAGATTAGACGGGGAGAGTGCTAATGCCACCCTCTGAACTGATGAAATGATACTGCGTACGTATTGTCTAGCCATAGCTGCTATATTTTGTTGAAAATGAATCTCAAATGCAAATTGAAATGCTATTGTCATGATTGATTTTGCACTGCCTAAGTGCCTAGAACAATCACCAGACGCTTTGTTTCCTACCGGTCCAACTTCAAGAGTCGATGCCAAGTCAAGTGTACAATTCGGACTAGAAGTATCCTACATTATTTTTTGAAAGTATATCAGCCAAGATTCCTTCAATGTCAACCAATTATAGCATACCAAACAACACTTACTACTTTAGAATCAAGAGGAATTATGCGAAAACCAGACGGAAGGAGGAGTGCATCATCAGAGAAAGAGGCATCTATTGGCGCAAATATTAATTCTGCGCAGCTGCCAACAGCTTTTTCGTCCACTCCACTGCAGACCTGAGCAACCGATATTACAACGATTATTTAGTATATTCTATATACATGCATGGTAGGCCAGATACAGTAAGATGTTACTTTATATTGTCTAAAACCAATGTGCAAAATATTTGGACAAGGGAAAAGTGTATAGTATAATTAGGCAACACAGTCAGTCCAACACATGGTTGCAGCTGGATTTATAATGACAAAATATGGACTTAGAAGCAGAGATAATTCCTAGATTCATGAATTTCACTCCGAGACCCACAACTTACTTGCAAAAAGAAGATGTCACTGGGCATAATTGTGTCTTCTCGAAAATGACTAACATTTTCCAGCCGAACCACTTCCATGAACTGTTTTAAACGAACAAAAAGATAAAGCATCATCAAACAGATGATCCAGTTGATATCAAATATAATACAATGATCTTCAGCTGACAACTATTGTACTATGTAAAACCAAGTTACTCGCCTCCTCGTGCTCAATAGTGTGAGCCAACGGAAGAATAGCCTGCCCACCAAAATATCCAGCTCGAGCCACAGGTAAACTACAAGGACCAGCTGTAAAAGCAGCAGATAAATAGGCATCGATCCCATTGTCAGCCCACTCTGATCGGTGTTCCCTCAGAAACCGTAAAAGTATAGCAGGAGGAACATTCTAGACAAAAGAAGAAATAGAATAATATTAAGTAATGATATATGACCAAAAGAATATCAAACATCCTAAGTGAAGAATTCTATAATTAAGCCTTTGAAGCATCAACCATTAATGTTGATTAGAGCAAGATTTAGCTGAAGACTAAGAGGATAAATTTGAAGCCCATCCTTCATAAGTTGTTAATTGTAAATTTAAGTAACACATTAACTTAAATACATAATTTTCTTATTATTCTTAACAAAAGCCTTGATAAATCACAGTATTTCACAGTCAGTCAAATTCAAATTAAGCTAACACGTGATTGATAGAGGCATTAATATTCATCCACTATGAAGCAACTGACAGAAAGTGAAATGTTAACACCAATTGACACAGTAATTGCATTGCTGGTCTCATAATTAACATATGCTAATAAGCAAGTTTTGCACGGAAGTTAATCTCGTACTTGTAAAAGCATGGAAGCCTTAGCACAGAGAACCGAAGTGATCGTGGATGGAAATACATTAGCATAAGTATGATTAAGGCCCATCAATTTTCCGGGGGACGAGTTCACAAGAACAGCAACATCATCGATGCCATCACTTTCAATCATAGACCAAGCTTCGTCCGTGAACCCATTTACAGCTTCATTAAAACCTCTGCACAGTAAGATAAGTAAACTTTCGGTATGTAGTATAGGATAGGTTTTTGTTCAGAAATTATCTAAAACTAAGAAATATCACTAAATTGTAAAATCCCCCTAGATAGGGATAAGGCTAAGCTGAGCGAAAAATGTTTTCAATTTACCGGCTCATTCTTTGACCAAGAGCTCGCAAAGCGGCCGGTCTTCTGCCCCAGCTGGTGACATTCGGTTGAGAAACTTCCTGGGAAATCTGCCTCAACTGGCGCAAAGCCTGGATAAAAGTTTTCTGTCATTCCCGACTAGATAGGTCGAAAATAAACCATATTTATTATTATTGGGCAACGTTCCAAGTTACGGACAGACAACTTCTGTCAATAAGTTATAATATGTGCAATGTGAAAATCATGGGAGAATTGTTCTTATTGGGGACAAATTCAGAAACACAGTTCTACCGCTAACGTTGTCCTCTGAGCAAGCAATGTAGATGACTCATAGAGTGGACGCAACACTTCAGGTACACTCCAAGGCTGAAATTACAAAATATAGAAGTGTTAAGGCGTCGAACTCAAGGAACTGGTCATCAAATATAATTAAAAGTTTGGCTAGCATACCTCTAAATCAATATGGTCAACTATATGAATAATGGATCCACCCCCTTCACATGGTCTTATTAGGTATCCACTTGGCAGCACTTTCGCTCTCACAAAATCCTTCACCGGTGGCATGCTAGGACCATTCTGAGTGTTGTTAAGCGACTGTTCACATATCTATATGGAGAAAAATATATCATAAATTAATAATGCGTGAATAATACTTATGAAAAAAAAAAGCTATAAGGATTTTTAATCGAACACGTGGGCTTATATGTAAAAGATCGTGTATTAAATTAAGAGAAAATTACCTAAAACACTTCTTTTCAAGATTACAATTCAAAAATAAGGAATGTGAAGTTTACAATTCAAAAATCAGGTGGTAATATAGATTTAATAAATTTGTTAATAAATATTTATTATAACCCACTATCCACCCCCACCCCACCCCAACCCAACCCAACCCAAATTTTCAATCGACATCCCCCAATTCATTTCTCTCTCTCCCTCTTCTTCCTCCATTATCGCCACCTCAACCCAAACCCCCTCACCCTACCACCAGTGAAGATGCCGAAGAAAATAGGACTCGGTCGATGTGGGGTCGACGTTAAAGGGCACGTACTTGGCGGATAAGTTGTGAGTGGCGTTGCGGTGACGGGCCTCATCCCGGGTTGGAGGCTCTAACGCTGCTCGCCACACCGCCGCCAACGTCTATTTTCATCTTTGACATCTATAGGTTAGTAAGATTTTGCCTCGACTTTACGAAGATTTCCAGGGACCTTAAAGATAGAAACATTTTCACTTTCTTTAGGAATCTCAATTCTTAGCCCCTCACAAAGATCGAGTGTTAAAAAATGGACAACGCATAATTTGTGAAATGAAATCTCTTCACATTTCACAAAATTATCGGCAGATTAAATTTCTGCATTGTGTATGAGAAAACAAGTTTTTTTTATTCTTTTTTCTTTGATAATGGTATCACCCTCTTACATCTAATAATAGTCTAATTGGAAAAACCTACCCTAATTTTGTATCATTGTGTTAATATTTCTTAGTCCATTTTACCTACCCAAATAATGTCAAGTTTCAATATGGAGTTCTCGAGAAAAAATGGGTCGTCTGAGTGAGAATCTGCTCTCGTGGACGATTTTATAGAGAAATCTCAACTGGGTCCTTCTGATTTTGAGAAGTTTTTGTTCCCTATGTTGCCGTCGCCTCCAGCACTAAAACTTCATGCCAATCAGCGTCGTCGTGGCCTCAGTTGATGATGGTAGAAGTACGGGTTCTTTTGATGAGGAGCTTGTGAGGTTGGATTCTTCTACTACTGAATTATGTTCTTCTGGTTTTATTATTTTGTTCTTTGAAATTGAAGTATACCCACTTTGATGATAAATTATCCAAGTTTTTTACTATCTTTGCACCGCAACTAAATTATTCACTGTTTTCTTTTTGTCAAAATTTACAAATCCTTATGGCATTCGTATACACTGATTATTTGGAAAAGGTGTTACCTTTAACGATAGTGGAGAATGTAGAAGGTGAAGCTTATAAAGATTCTATTTCCTGTCCGTGCAATGCATGATTCAAGTGATATCGATGGCAGTGTTAGTGTGTTAAATGGGTTATTTTTTGTGAAGTAGAAGAAGATGCACAATATCGACTTCTATGTTTTTTTATTTAAGATGCAAAGAAAAAATAGAGTAAACATGCAAAATTACACATGATATAATTAAAAATGATGGTGCTAGTCCAAAATCAGCAAACTTTAGGTTTCCTTCATTGTGTATAAGAATATTGGAGCATGTAGCTTTCGATGTGTCTATTTGTGAAGGTCTTGA
Source organism: Fraxinus nigra (assembly GCA_903798295.1). Classification (NCBI taxonomy): domain Eukaryota; kingdom Viridiplantae; phylum Streptophyta; class Magnoliopsida; order Lamiales; family Oleaceae; genus Fraxinus; species Fraxinus nigra. The sequence goes on along the minus strand of CAIGRH010122098.1, from coordinate 1,964 downwards.
TTGATATGACATTAATGAAGATCATTAAGAGTAGTTTCATACAATATAATACTAGAAGTAACTTAATTGTGAAACAAATATTTGTTTTTATTTGAATGATTTGAACTATCTAACATGTATAGTGGATTGTTTATAGGTTTGGGTATACAAATAGTACATGATGGTGTTGACAGCGAAAAGACTATCTTCAGATTTGCACGAGGAAAGAGTTAGTAATATATCCGATACTATATGATGTCTATACATACCGAACATTTCTTCTATCTGTTCTCTAGTCAAGTAGTTCGGCTCCATAGAATGAGAAATCGATTCAAGTCCAACTGAAGTGTATGTTGTGGAAGTACCTGGAATATATGCCCATTGTCAATGGCATCTAATACATTGTGTTGGTTGTCCATAGGTAGTGAAAGATTTGTCTACCATAGTATTTGCAATTCTTCTTCTGTGAGTTGTAATATTGCAAGTACTTGGATCTGGAATTATTAATTTTGAATTTTTTTTGTTAAAAATAATAAAAAATGTAATAACAAATAGAATGGAGTCGTTATATGTCATAAAAAATCATACCATTTGAGTGGCAAAAAACTGTCTAACAATGTTTTCTGATAATATAGTATTTGGCTTCCACCTATGCATCCCTGGAATTTGCAATATTTTATATCTACGCCTTCCAAATTTGTCTCCAATTTTGGGAAATGCTTCGTATATCCAATACTGTAGCATTATTGAAAACAAATATTAGATAGTAAGATTTTATTTTTTTTAAATAAAAAGGACAATTTAGGAAAGTAAAAAAGAAATACCTGAAAGGCTAATGGATATCCATGTAATGAATATTTAGTATCAGTTTGTTAATTTTGTTGTATTCTCTGTTGGTTTTGTTTCATTTTCTGTATCCTTTCTTGTAATAAGTTTAAGAGAACAAAATGTCTTACAACCCCATGAATATGCAAAAAATTCCTCAACATTCTCCACCATGCTAAGACTTCTGTAATCAATAATCCTCTTGGTTGGTTTCAACACGCACTCTTACCAACATAACTAATCTCAATTTGAATTTGTCTCCTCAACTTGAGATCAAGATCGTTTCGTCTTTCCATTTAGCATTGCATATGGAAAGATAAACAAATTTGAATATTAAATTAGAAGATATAGTTTGCAAAAGTTAGAAAAGATAATAAATCATATATTTCCAAACCTTCAGGCTCTTTTTTCGATTATTTCAATTGCAGAATTAATGAGCTATGAATACTAACACATCCATGCAAATTCTGAGATTGCCAGTTTTTTATTTGAATTCTTTCGATGCCTTCATGCCAACCATATTCCTCAAATGGGAAAAGTAAAGGGTATTACAAATGATCATAACAACCGTAGTAATAATGAATCCTATGCGAATCACCAGAATGTAATGCGAACATCTACATTTTCATCATCTAAAACCCATACAGCAGCTACTTGAGACGATGTAGAAGTATTAAAGACTCTTTGATTAAGTCCTGAGTGGCATCTTGTGTGGATACAATAATCGTATAAATTATTCATATCACTTAAAGACCTAAAGAATCTACTGTCAGGATTTACTTTCAGGATTTCAATTAAGATAAGTAGCATAGCTTCAACAAAATTGTTTTAGTTTTTCATACGATTTTCAAGTTCATTATCCGTATCGTAAAAATATAATTGCATATAACAAGACGTAGTATTTGTTGGCATAAGTTGATTTACATAATGATATACTTGACCTTGAATTCTAAATGTATAAATATATTTATATGCTTTAAAAAGTTCTTTGTCATACTTTACACCAAAAGAAGTAAATGTAAAATGATTATTATACCCTCTCGAAATTTTCTTAAATTCCATACAACTGGATTCTTTAGAAGTAAACAACGTATATAATTCAGTTGATAAATCGGGCATACAAAGTTTAACTTTTCCATCCGAACAACAAAAATCTTTAC
>CAIGRH010122062.1:0-15674 GCA_903798295.1 Fraxinus nigra | reverse complement strand
TTTTATGTGAAAGTCTCCCAAAATCTTGGTGTTTCTCTCTCTATCTTTCTCTTTCTATCCTCGTTTTCTCTTTGCACCGAGACTCTTGTTGTTGTTCTCTGCAATCGCCTTCTCGAAAGAGAGACCAACAAAAAAACAGGAGCATTAAAATAAAGAAATTAGATGCCTTCTTAATATCAACAACCCCACCCTACCCCACCCCACCCCATCTTACCCTACCCTACAAAAAATCAACCAACATCCAGCCACCACTGGTCTTGTCGCCACATCTTCCACCACGACCACGACCACGACCACCATCCCACCACCACCGACCCATTTCCCAAATCCAGTACAAGCATCAGCCAAAACAACAACCAAATCAGACAAAAAATGGCTTCAAACCCACAAGTAACAACGCACAACCTCCATCCGGATTCATACAACTCCGGCGACACCCACGATCGCAAACCACAACCAGCCGAATCTCCTCACCAAGGTGACCAATTTCATAGCCTTGATTCATCAAAATCGATCCCACACATCAATGTCCAAAATAATTTTCCAATTGCGAAGGTTTTCTACGAGAATAGGCAATCAGTCAATTGATGGACTAAATGCATTTCAAATGATGGATTATACCCAACAACATCAAATTGAGACACATAATACCGTAGGTAATCCAACAATTGAACCAATTAACCAGCTAATTGACCATCCGTGTTACGCTGATGAGGCTCATCAGCGCCTCCGTTGTCGACAACATTTTCCTGGTATAGGTGGTTCAGTTTGGCTTCATCGGCTCAAGTATAGGTGGTTCAGTTTTGGACGTTGAAATCAACTGGTTGAACTTTCATTGGGAAAGGCATTCTAGCGTCGAAAGGGATGGGTGGAAGAAGATGAACAGTAAATGGTTTTTTTTTTTAATTTTTTTAATAGGAAAAATGTAACGTTACATATTTACCTTTCAAAAATTGGTCAACAGTTGAGACTTTAATTATTGGTCAACTAGCGGTCAACTGGACGAAAATCGTCCATTTGGACTCCGAGTGCGAATTGTTTAAGGGTTTGATACTGTGGATGTCACAAAACAAATATTTGGGCAAAGTCTGCAAAAAGTTAAAAGATTTGGTGCCGTGACTGCAATTTTCCCTTTATATTATCACAAGTGATTATTAACATTTAATTTGTATGTTCAATAATAAATAAATACACTAAATGGAATAAAAGCAACTTTATTTAATATAAGAATAGTGTTTATTTTTATATCGGCAAAATTATACTATATGGGCACACAACCCAACGAGAGAGAGAGAGAGAGAGAGAGAGAGAGAGAGAGAATTAATTTAGTTTAGTAATGATTACATTTTAATTTTAATTTTGTATGGTATAATTTTTTTAAAATAAAATTTACATTATTCCTACTATTGTTTTGTACAAACTATTTATTAGTTATCAACCAAAAGTCTTTGTATATTACATATTCAATTCATCTTAATTAAAAGCAATTTTTTGGTACATGACAAAATCATAAATAATGACTTGATATTAAAAAATCAAGAAAAATGTTTGACTATAATTTATTCCACAATATTTTAGATAATAATAGATAATTTATTTTGAACACACATTATAACACAAATGTCAACAACGTGTTATTGGTCCTAACCGTAAGCTTACTGGCCTTGCAAGTTCAAGATCTTGGAATCATTATTTTGGGATTTCTTAATTGATTTTTTAAATAATAATAAAATCACTGGCCAAGTCGAACTCGTCACATTCCACTATGAAGATAACACTAACGATTTTCAGATGTTACCTTGAGCTTTTTTCTCACCTACTCAAAACCTTTCTTCACATGACAATCCCCAATCTCAAAGAATAGCAAATTTCAATTCGTGTGTCAACTTTCACAACTCCCCACATTCTGACCAAGTTCACGTGCTATCATGATTGTATGCATGCCTGCCTGCCTTCTCACGTGATGAACGATTTATTTCATTTAAGCCCGGTTTCATGTATCTAACAAAATTGTTAAAAATTTAAGGAACAAATAATTAATTTTAATTACACATTTCATAATATTTACAATTTTTGTCAATATTTCGATCATATATTTCATCATTTTAAATTAAAATATATTAAAAGTCAAGTTTTTAACTACATCAAACAAGGGCTTAGAATAAATTCTGACTAGACTTTACCCTTTAGGGAGGGTATATATTTATACTTATATCTCCGACAAATTCATATTGTGATTTGTGCACGTTGAATTGACTTTTAATAAAAAATAATATAGGCAAAAATATATAATTAAGTGACTTCAAGCCTTGAATTCAGATTTTTGTTTTTTCAGTATCGGGTCAAACCATTCACGATCCATAAGTTTGACATTTTATTTTATTTTTTATTTTTTTTGAAGATGATAGAACAGATCTTGGTATTGTTTGAAAAAGAAATCGAACAGTTTTCTTTTAAGAAAAAAGTCCAATTATAGTCCAAAGACGAAATTTTGTGGCTTCAAAGAGATGCTACGATTTGTGATGTGCTTGTTTTCAAGTCAAATTCTTCTACTCGTGCACATTTTTTGTCACTAGAAAGTATTAGCAATTCGTTTCTCCTGGGATAGATGTAGAAGTGTTTTATTGTCACACATTATGTGCATGTTTGGCAAAGCATATAGTTATTTGTAAATTTCATCAAAGTCCATTTTAATTCACATATTTCATAAAACTCACAATTTTTAAATAATTTTTAATCGTACATTTCTTAAAATTCACTGCTTATAACATTTAAAAATTTAATGCATGTTTTTCAAAGCTTATAATAGCTTATAAGTGGAGGTCATGGGGTTTCGCGTTACTTGATGGTTGGAGACTCATGTACTTTTTGAAAAGGTGAGGGACCTCAATTGAATTTTTTTCCTTTTCCTTTTTACCTTTTTAAGGTAGAGAATAGAATTGTTATTTTGCATGACATTAATAGAAAGTTTGGATGAAAATGATCGGAAGACCTATGCTTAATGAGAGACTTAAGTTTGAACTTAAGGCCTCTGTCTAATGAGAGAGTTAAGTTTCAGTTTCAACTTAACTCTCTCATTAGGCAGAAGTCTTGAGTTTGAATCCTAGAAAACGTGATAGAAAGTCGTGAGAGAGTAAATAAGCATATGGTGGACAATACGTAAGCTAATGATTTGGATGTAGAGACCCGAGTCATTACAAAAGCTAACGACTTGGGTATAGAGATCGGGATCGTTACAAAAAATGGGCATGATCTTTTGGGAGATCCATATATTGGAGGTGAAACTACGGACGCCCATAGAAATTATGTAAGGGAGGCTAAAGACACCTAATGACAAGTTTCATAGTCAATAATCATTGTCCCTAATAGGGTAGAGAGGTGTAGCCAATCACCTTCACCTAGGAAAACGCGGTATGCCTGCACTAATCCTACTATGATGCACAATTGGTAAGAGTTGTAGTAGCATGTAACGGGTTGAAGTGAATGCTAGTGGACAATGGGAATTCAATCAACATCATGTTTGGCTCTGCCTATGATCAGATGCAAATGGATCATGAGCTGACCCCTATGAATTCTCCATTGTGTGGATTCACAAGTGATAGCATCATCATTCCAATAAAGAAAATTACCCTTAAAGTAAAGATGGGCAAGTCATTTCAAACAACTCGCCACTATATGAAATTCCTTGTGGTAGACAACATGTTGACTTACCATAGAGTATTGGGAAAACTTACCACAAAAGATTTACAGGGCCTTACTTCCATTCACTACCTGTAGATGAAGTTCTCTACGGAACATGGCATCGCCATGGTTAGAAGTAATCAAATGGGAGCTAAGGAATGTTATGTAAACTCCCTAAGGAAAGCCGAGTCCCATGTTGTTACTAGATACTAAAATGACGACCACCTAAAGAAGGACAAACCCCCGAACAAGAGGGAGATGTCGAAATGATTGATGCCCTTAAAGAATGGATGACCCCTAAAAAAGGGAAAACCTCTGAAGAAGAAGTCATGTATGATGAATTGGACTATTGCATCATAGAGTTCGAATTTCAAATCATCCTAGTCGAAGAACTGGAATGTTTCCTGTGGACCTCAAGACCCCCCCACCAAAATGCTAGAAGTGGGAAGTGATATACAATCTGAGGCCAAAGAGAAGCTCAAATGCCTCCTATGCAAGAACTTGAATGTCTTTACTTGGAAACATGAGGACATGGTGGGCATTGACCCAAAGGTTAGTTGTCATCACCTAAAGATCAATCCTAAGGTTTCCCCTCTTAGATAGAAGAGGAGAGCCCTATGAAGCCTTGAAGAAAGAGTTGAAGAAGCTGATAACTATGGCTTCATTATGGAAGCCACTTATTTGAAATAGATCTCCAATCCAGTCTTAGTGAGTTATGGAAGCCACTTATTTGAAGTAGATCTCCAATCCAGTCTTGGTGAAGACGTACAACAGTAAGTAGAGGGTTTGCACAGACTTTTCCAACCCCTAACCAAGCTTGCCCAAAGGATAGCTTCCCCTTCCCTAGGATAAACCAACTCTTGGATTCAACCACAGGACATGAGTTGTCAAGTTTCATGGATGCCTATTCAGACTACAACCAAATTCTTAGGTATCCTTCGGATGAGGAAAATATTTCTTTCATCACTGATAGAGGTCTATACTGCTATAAGGTGATGTCTTCAAATTAAAAAAGTTGGAGCCACCTACCAAAGATAGGTAAAAATGATGTTCTCCAACCTCATTGGCGGACCATGGAGGTCTATATAGATTATATGCTTTTAAAGAGCCTAAAGACGAAGGACCATGTGAAACACCTAGATTTTGCTTTCCAAATTCTAATGAGATACTAGATGAGATTAAATCCCCTTAAGTGTACATTTGGTGTTGCATCTGGAGAGTTCCTAAGATATATGGTCAACCAAAGAAGTACAGATGCTAAACCTAAAAAAAATCAAGGCCACGAGCCACTTCATCTCCAAAGCCACTAACAAGTGCCTCCTCGTTCTTCAAAGTTCCCAAAGAAATGAGGGAGTTCCAATGGAATGAGGAATACAAAAAGGCTTTCCAAAGGGCTGAAGAAGAACCTAAGATTGGCCATCCTTTACTCAAAACCAAAAGCAGATGAGTTGTTACTACTCTACTTAGCCATATCTGATGTGGCCACCAGCTTGGTATTAGAAAAGAAGATAAGCATCAATTACGAGTATACTATGTTGGCAAAGACATCTTGCAAGAAGAGGCACGCTATTCAGATAAAGAGAAGCTCGCTCTCTTTATCATCACCACTTCTAGATAGTTGAGGCCATACTTTAGGCCCATAGTATATATGTACTAACCAACTTTCAACTAAAGTGGGTGTTTTAAAAGCCTGATGCTTCGGGGAGGTTGATGAAGTGGGCCATCGAACTCAGTGAGTTTGACCTAATTTTTAAGATAAAGACCTCCTTTAAGGGCCAGCCCTAGCTAATTTTGTAGTTATATTCGCTAATGCGGCGAAATGGTTAATAATAGAACCCGTCGAACCCTCCACATGGAGCTCTTCATAGATAGCTCCTCTGGAGAGATAAGCTCCGTTGCAGGTGTGGTTTTAGTAAGTTTTGAAGGCCACAAACTTAATTGTGCAGTAAGGTTTAGGTTCAAAGCCTCCAACAATATTAAGAAATGTGATGCCTTCCTAGTTGGCCTCAAATTGGCCAAGGAAATGCAAGAGAAAAGACATGACAACATACCTTAAACATTTAATGGATCTCATCCTATATTTTGAAAAGTTTGAGCTAATGTAAATACCACGTCTGGAAAATGTCCATGCCAATATTCTATCCAAGTTGTCCAGCCGCAAGGACTTCGAGCTGCTCAAAATAGTGCTCATTGAACACTTGTTTAGACTTTCCATCTCGAAGAAAGAAGAAGTGATGTGGTTAGAAGTTATCCCTTCATGAATACAACCAGTTGCTACCATCCTCAAAAACCAGACCTACCTAATAATAAGGATGAAGCCTACAAGCTGAAAAGAAGAGTTGCATATTTTTTCTTTCAAGATGATATGCTATACAAGAAAGGCTTCTCTTTACCCCTCCTTCGATGTATAGGACGAGAAGAGGCAAACTAAGATCTCCACGAGATTCATGAAGGCATATGTGAAAACAATATCGGAGCCCCGATCTAGAACAAAAGGTGTTGAAGCAAGATTGGCCTACCTTGAAAAATGATGCACTTCATTTTGTGCGCAAGTGTAAAAAGTGTTAGCATTTCTCCACCATTCAAAGGTAGCCATCCCAAGAGCCTATAGGTGTCTCAAGCCCTTAGTCATTTCTCAAGTGGGGAATTAATTCATAGGCCCCTTGCCAAAAGGAATAGACAATGCAAGTTATACAATTGTTGCCATTGATTACTTCATCAAATGGTAGATGTCGAACCTCTAGCCAAAATAATCGAAGAAAATACTTCTAAATTCCACTAGAAAAGCATCATATGTTGGTTTGGAATATTGTATCAAATAATGGGCAATAGTTAGACACAACAAGATCAGGGCCCTCAAGTAAATGGTCCGTTGAAGTTGTCAACAAAATCAACAAGTATAAACTAAAAATGAAGCTTGATACCTCCAAAAGAGCCTGGGTTGACGAGCTTCTTCAAGTGCTATGGGCCATTCGTACCATTAGTCAAACTGCTATAGGGGAGAGTCCTTCCTCCATGGTCTATAGAGTCGAAGCTATGTGCTCAATAGAGGTAAGACTTCCCTCACTACATTTTTTGCTCTTCAATGAGATATCCAATGACTAGCTGAAGAGGTGTGAACTCGACTTCCTTGAAGAAAAGTGGGATGACTTACAAGTAAAGCTCGTCTCTTACCAGCAGAAAATGAATCGTCATTACAATACCAAGGTAAAAAAAAAAGATAATTTCGCATAGTGACCTCATACTGTGAAAGGTATTCCTCTCCACAAAGTAGCTATGCGTCGACATATTAGGTCCTTACCGCATTATGTAAGAACTATGGCCTGGCGCTTACAAGATTGAAGACCTAGATGGAAAGACATAGCCTCATTCATGGAATGTTGAACACCTAAGGAAATACTATCAACGAGTAAGTTTTATTTATTCAGTAGGATGACCTTTCCTAGCTCTTCTAAGCTTTTAATGATGAATAAAATGTTTTTTTCTAACGGCGTTTTCTGGCTTCACTCTAAGGATGTCCACTTCCAAAGTAGAGGTGAGAGGTGCTTCAATCAACTTGATCATAAACCAAAGGCCCCACCTTAGACCCCCTAAGGAGATGATGCCTCTTAAGAATACACCATTTACCTAGGAGAAGCATTGCCATGGATGTACATCATGCATGTCTAGTGTGTTCGAGACACCATTGTCTAACCTATCTGAGGCGTCATTGTCTAACTTATTCGAGGTGTCGGCACTTTGACAATTTTACAAACTGGTTATTACTAAGTTGGCTCGCCCTATTAAGATTGGCTTATCAATTATGGGATAGACATCGTGGTTCGTCAAGAAATTTAAGAAGTGTCAAAACGATTGCATAAAAACAAAAAGAAGCATCAATGGTTGGAAAAAAAGTAAGGGCTTAATTGATAAAGATGATTAATTACAGAGTAATGTTATGTAGCTCCACTAGGGTTACAACCCCAGTCCATGTGGCTCTAAATGATAGGTTAAATGAAATGTGAAATTAAATGACTTATTTAATTTCACATATCATTTAACGCCACATTAACGCTGCCTAGACTTGGATTGTAACCTCAGTGGGGCTACATAGTATTATTCTTAATTACAAGAAGCTGAAGCATTTACTTCAAAAAGAAAAATGTAAACCTAAGGATCTACTGATAGCAAGGGAACGTTTAAGGTTAATGGACAACGGTTAAAGCCTTACTGGAGTGGTGAATTCTCTCAAAAGGAAAGTCCACCATTCATCTTCAAACACTGAAGTGAATCAATCACCATAAAGTCAAGCTCTAAACTATAAACAAGCACTTGTTGGGAGGCAACTCAACGTTTCTTCCCTTTTATTTATTCCACTTTATGTATTAGATTAGGAGTTTTTTGTGAGTTTTAGTAATAATGGGTCATTCATCGTTATTATATGCCACGAAAAGTCTATGCATGGTCTACACTAGATATATAGGTGTTGTGCATGAGTTTGGGTTATAGAATGCTACTTAGTTTATTTGGTGTGAAAATCACACATTTCGAGCTAATAAGATCATTTTCAAATTTTTCTTGATCGTTGAGTGTTTTTAAGTTTAAAAAGTGGCTTTGGAACCACTTTCATGACATACACGCATCCCCATACAGTGTACATTGTGTTTTAGCAAATTTCGAGGACTATGGAAAGTCGGCATGAAATATGATCAGAAAAACAAGATTTTCAATTTTTTTACCAAAAACGTGTTTTTGGGGACATGAGTGAGTTTAGCAATTTTTTCATATTTTGCACACTCATCATACTTATCTAACATTCTTGGCACGAAATTCGAGGTCTGTGAGGCCAAGAATGATCAAACGATCCAAATATTTTAAACAAACAAAAAATCTGCATTTTGGCAGTCTATGTGACCGTATAGTACTACCTAGAATGCATTCGCATATGGAGTATCAAGGCCAAAATTGGCCCTGAATTTTTGTTCTATGCAATCGCATCATTTTGCTCTATGCGGTTGCATAGAGTAAATAGGACCCAGAATTGTTTTTTAAATTTACTCACACGGACGCACACACCACCACTTCACTCCCACAACCCACGTATACGAAAAAAACCCACAGCACATCACTCAAACTTGCCTTTCTCCATTATTCTTCAACGCTTTCTACAAGAAATCCAAGGTATGTCTACATGTCTCTTTACCCTCTACAAATGGAGTTTTCATTGTTTTTTTTAATTGAGGAGTTGGGCATTAGGTAAATGATGGTGAAATTGTTTGGGCATGACTTGTGAGTATATGGGTTGATTTTTGAAATCAATTTACCTCTGAAGGGTGAATCAACTAGACATGCCTAATACGTGTTCGATAAATGGCCTATGTGAACAATTGTTGTGAATTTGGTTTAACTTAGTATTTGTCATTGATGATATGCATTTTGGATTGCTTTTTGTGTTGAAGTTCATTGATATATGTCATTGAAAACACCAAAAACAAATTGACCACACATAGGCATGACATGGTTAGGCACACGTCACCTCACGTCTCTTACTTCATCCATCAGTTTGTTAACACAAACGAAGTCCATTTGATATTAAATTTGACTATGAGTAAGACCACTATGTCCTATTTCATATGCCCAAGATCGCTCAGAAAAATTTCAATTTTTCTCACTGATACCCAGAGGCTAACTTGCTTCGTTAATCATGGGATCAAGTACAAAAATTTTCATTCTTTTAGTTGGTTTTGGGTTGGTGAACCTTACTTTGAATGTTTTGGGATAATAACCATACTTCATTACATATTTCACCAAAAATGGCATCGTTGCATTCATTTTTGCTTTGTTTGGTTTCGTTGCCTGAATTCTTCAAGTACAAGTGTTGCATACATGCCTTTGCCATAAGTTTGGGAGGTTTACTCACTTGTGATATTGGCTTATTATCAAGTGAAATATTACTCTTTTATGCATCACAGATAGTTTAATACTTTGAATTTTTGTTTGTGTTGCAGGATGCCTCATAAGCGAACCGCTAAAAGAAAGGAGAAAGTTGCCCCACTTCTGGTACTGTTCATACACGGGGACCGGACGGGGGGGTATAAGACGATTTTGAACCAAGAGTCCATATCTAGATACTCCAATATCATCAACCATTGGGCATTACTTACAGAAAGGCCGGTTAAACTAGAAGACTTCCCAGGGTTTGAGATTGTGACCTTAGTGCATAACTGTGGATCGAAAAAAGTGTTAGAAAAACCACACCCCGTATATGAAAGATTTGTTCGGGAATTCTACACCAACTTCAATAATGAAGTTTACACCCATGGATTCGAGCATTTACATTAGACATGGGTGTGGGAAAAGTGTATTATGTTCTCCCCTAAGGTCATACACGAGTCAGCTCACTTGGGACAATATTGTTGTGATTCTAGGTAATTTTCCTTGGAACGAGGTTGGTGAAGTTTTGCTTGGAAGAGAGAATGCTTGGCTACTACAAACTCCAGAGTGATACCAGATTGAGCTTACTCCTTCCATAGCTATTTTATGGTTATTCATGTGCTACAATATTGAACCTAAATCTCATCGAACCACATTCACATATCCCAAGGCTAGCATCTACCATTTGGTAAGAGGTCAGAAGATTGTCTTAGCAACATTTATCTACGATCATATTCACTCTCAAGGGATTTGGGGGATCGACATCATTTTTTGATATTCCCGAGCCTAATTAGCAAGACTTGCAAGATTTTAGGCGTGACTATCCCATCTAGGGAGGTGCCAGAGAGACCCAACACTTTTATTAAGAACACTACATTTGAAGCTCAGGAAAGGGCTCAGGAGAAGCACTAAGAGAAAATAGAGATGGAGCGCTTTAGACAACAGCCACATGAGCAGGGTCAAGCAGTTGACGATGTTGAGATGCCTCAAGCTCCACCACCACCTGGAGATGTCGATACACAGCTGATAAGACAAATGTTTACCACTATGACCCACTCTAGCTGAGATATGCAGAGTCTTTAGCAGACTGTTGGAGCCATATATGTGGGTATCCAGACTATATATAGTGATATGTTGACAACCAAAAATTTCGCTACTATAGCCAGTAGAGAGTCTTTGGCTGTAAGGAGAGAGATTGAGAACTTAAACAAACGGTTGAGTACATATATGGGTAGAGTTGATGGTATACAGTTGAGGACTAACGAGATGTGGGACCGATTAGGCAGTCTTGAGACTGAGGTCTAGGCATAGTCGACACTACTTCAAGGTATGCAAGGGTAGCTTGATGATGGTTTTGGCATGGTGAGAGGCTTAAAGATCGAGCTCGTCCAATAGTCCGAGTTGATGCGGCAGATTCTTAAATGATTGTCCCCACCTTCAGCAGATGGCACATTTGGATCTAGTTTTTCCCCACCATCCCCATCGTCACATCCATATTAATCAGGGGAGTTTTTGTCACCTTTATTTTGGATACCTTATTTTTTTCCTGTCCTAAAACTTCTGCATTTTACTAAATTTGCTCCGCATTGAAGAGAACATGTTGTATAAGTTTGGGGGTGGCAGAAGAATAGAAGAAATTTCACAACACCATGTTTATTCATCAATATTTTTATCGCTTTTTGCGTGATTGTCGAGTGAAAAAAACTTTAGTAGTTTTTAGTTACTTATTTTCTAGTAATTGCTTATTGTTTTGTGTGCTTGCATGAGTTTTATGACCTTGCCGACAATGATGTTGAATATTGGAATAAGTATGGGCTATGAATGGTGGAAATATTGCATGATTAGATTAATCAATACTTGTTTATGTGAGACTTGACATTCTTTGTGCACGACACTCGTGTTTTACATATTAAGTGATGGCTCATTAAATAGAGAAGTGTTGAACATAGTAAGTTAAACCCCAATAACCTATATTGTATTAATCCATAATCCATTTATAGAGTAGTTTGGAGGTGGTTGAGCTGTTACAATGGGGCATTGAGATGAGTAGGGATTTCGTGCATAAACTTTTCTTGTGTGGATTTTCTAAATCGATGAGACAAATACGGGGTAAAAGTCTGAAGTTAGGGGTTTGGTTTTAGAGGTTGAATGTCTAAAAGAAAATGGGCATAAAACGAGTCTTTGTGTGAATAAAATTATCTTTTCGAACGTGTATAACTCAAATGAATAAGTTTGTAAGGGTTTAAAACCTAGTGCCCTATGGTCATTTGACTTGGAAGTTATCGACATAAAGCTCGCTACATGGGTATATAGAAAGCAAATGAGAGAATTTTTGAAAAAAAAAAAGAAAAAAAATTTACATTGATTAAGCCCCCATGACGTTTGGTTGATATAGCTACCTTTGATACGAGGCAAGTAGCTTAGTTTAATCTTAAAGGTTGAGACAGTAAAAAATATAGGAGAATCTTGACTTGTTGAAATGTGAATTTGTGATAGTAACATCCATTTAAACTAAGAGAGAATAAGGAATAGAATTAAATAAGTTCAACTTAGGATGCACCCCGGAATAATTGAGTGAAAAGAATAAGTTTGGGGATGTGTGCATCTCTCGAGCAAAGTAAGAAAATATTTGACTACTATGGGTCAGGTGTTGAGCCAATCATGAGCTCAATATGTTTACATGAGATTGATTTGATTTTGCACTGTTGAAGTTGTTCCTTTTTTAATTACTGAATTCCAATTCTGAGACACGACAAGTTGTTAAGCAATGTTTTATGTGGAGTTAAGTTACAGTTTTGTTTGAGGACAAACAATAATTCAAGTTTGCGGGAGTTGATAAGTGTATTTTACACACTTATTTTGATCACAAAACATGGACAATTGTTGATAAATATGTTGAAATATAGCTTAATTCAATGTAATTTGTGTTTTACAGAACAACATTGATGAATGTGGCGAAAATTAGGAGAAGCAATGGGAAAGGACTAAAACAAAAGTAAACCAAAGTTTAGGCACCAAAATGCAGGGAAAATGAAGATGTGAAGATGTCGAAGACAAATTGAGCAAAAGAATGAAACATTGGAAGAAGAAGAGTAGGAAAAAGAGGTCAAGAAATGCGAAACGGAGTTTGAGGATCAAAGTGCAAGATTTTGGAAGTTGTTAATGCTATGCAGTCGAATAGGTTGTTTCAGGAAACTCCAGGGCCAGATTGAAATGAACTATGCGGTCATGGGGAAATGTATATGGTCGCTTAGTCCACCTCTGACGGGAAATTTTGAGTTTCTTTTTTACGTGTGAAATTCTTATGGAAACAAAATCTAGGGACACTATTTAAACCCTAGAGCCATCGAGAACGCGAGGAAACACATCTTAAGAGACTTTTGGAGCAGAGAAGAGGCACGGAACACGAAGATCGAATTTAAGAACACAAGAATCAATTCAAGAATTATTTGGGTGATGTCAATTCTTCAATACTCATGTTATTTTCTCTTTCATAACATGCTAGGCTAGTTTACTATGTACTAGGTGAACAACGAACCATGTGATATGAGTTTTAATTTTTAGTTTTATATATTTGACATTGAAACGTGAATTTTGGACATTGAACAATTTATATGATTTTATTTTCTCCACAATTATTTTGCATGTTAGTTGTGTGAATTAGGTGTTTCTATTTTATGCATTCGAAAGAAGAAAAATATGTTCGACATATATAAATTGTCATAAGGTCCGATGGGAGTTAAAAATATACCGCTATACCTTATGTGAATTTTTTGAAGTGTTCGTAAAAATTTGTACACTTTTGTATGTTCGCGTCCATCATAAAGATATAGTTGATGTAGTTGATGCATATATAAAAGTAGATTTAACATTAGTCGAGAGAGATTGTTAAATAAAATAGGAACATTGATTCGTCAAATTCAATCGTGTTGTCAACGTGTAAAACTAGGGTTAAAACTAATTATTGCATGGAAAATCAGAATCCTAGTATATTTGTCATTCATTAAAACACATTAACTTGCTTTCAACATAATTTGCATTTAATTTAGTTGATTCACTCTTAATTGCATAAGTAGTTAATTTAGATATAATTTAGTCATAGCACACCCTATTATTATTGTTTCGGTTAAGGTCACGATACCTAAAATTGGACTAAATCAATCTCTGTGGGAAGACATTCGGACTCAAGATCCACTTTATTATTTGTTAACGAACCGTACACTTACGATGATTTTAATTCGAAATATATTATCGTGACCAATTGACAAATGTGTTAATTTATTGATGGCCATTGAACTTTGCACTTATTGTCAATAACTTTAAATCGTTTAAGATTTATCATTAAGCTTTACAAATTATTTCATCCAGACTCCTCATGCGGTTTAATATTATTTTTAAATGAAAATTCTACATGTGTGTCAATCATCAAACTATTAGAATTTTCAGTTAAATACTAAGAGTTGGTACACAAACAGAAAAAATGTTTAGTTGAAAAATGGACGCTAAAAAGATTTGATGGTTTGAATAAAATATTTTGCCCATATTTGGTGGAGAGTAAAACCATATTTTTAGTAGATTTTGATAAAAGAAATGATGAAATGTGTTGTTCAAAAGTTGTAGTCCCATTAAATTTCTAGTTAAAATTAATTGTTGACTTTGATTTAGATTAAAATATGGATTTTAATCACTAAATTTCAATGGTAAGTATCAAAGTTCAGTATCTAGGTAACACTAACTGAAAAGTTCGATGGTCGTTAGTGAAATTAACCAATTGATAAATATAGCAAGAATATCATCTAGAGGTAATTAATAATGATAAGAACCATGGTACGCGAGCTAGAGAGGATACGGATTCGTTGATCGTGGAGGAAGGGTCAATGACGAGGTCACGGGCAAAAATGTCGAGGAAGTTATGAGATTGCTTGTTTAAACTACAGTGAATGAAACATCAATCACAACAAGCAAATGAACAAGTTTCATGTTATGTTTGGAAGAAGAAATAAGATGGATCAACTTGATGCAATCAACGGACGAGGGAGCTGAAGGACAAAGCTATGTGATCGCATAGTATACCTATGTAGCGACCAAAGTGGAGCAGAATATTGGCATATGTGACCGCATGCAATAAACCTATGCGGCTACATAGTTCAAAACTAGGACACGATTTTCCAAATTTTGTCTAGAATTTTATTTTTGTTAAATCTCTTGTAAGGTATCTTTTTGATATATTTTAAGGCTTAATTCTATTTTTAATTAGATTTTATGGGTTCCATATAAATATGGCTCATTCTATTCATTGTAAAAACACATAATTTGAGAGTTATTATTGAGAGACATATTGTTTTCTTCGCGTTCTTCATCAAATTAATTCCGAACTTATCAAGAATTAAATTCTTGTGGTGTTCAAAAATTAAGTAGGGTTTATAAGTTTTGTGATCACAAGGTCAAGAAATTGTTGGCAATTGTCATAGTTCTTTGGTTTAATAATTTATTGGGTTGAGTTTTTCAAGCGTTGATTTTTTATTTTCTTGGGTTTAATCTAATCTGCCGTAGGTTTCGTAATTTCAATTGTTACGTGAGTTCGCATCAAATAAGGCTATTTTATTAACCAAATCCAACACAGTCTGCTAGGCATAGGCATTTTACCGGAATCGAAACAAAAAGGGGGTTCCCGCCCGGTTCTTAAAAAAATAAATTAGGAACTGAAATCAATAATTGATAACCAACTGAATCTAGTTCGATTCTTGGTTCTTGCACCAAAATCGTGGGTAGAACCAATTTATATATATATATTTTTTACAATTTAAAGACTAGTTAATATATATAACCTAAAAATTCTAATTTAGGTATTAATTAATCTAAAATTCTAGACTCCAACCCTAAACAATAAAGACCGGCTC
This sequence comes from Fraxinus nigra, assembly GCA_903798295.1. Taxonomy (NCBI): domain Eukaryota; kingdom Viridiplantae; phylum Streptophyta; class Magnoliopsida; order Lamiales; family Oleaceae; genus Fraxinus; species Fraxinus nigra. Next base: position 180 of record CAIGRH010122062.1, on the reverse strand, counting down.
CTACCTTCTTTCATCTCGACTCACATCAAATTGTTACATTTCAGAGGTTAGTGCATATTATTTTTTACAATTTAGACCTTTTATGAATAAAAATAATTCAAGCTAGATTGAGGTATAAGTTGGTGAATCAAAGTATTTATTCTTTACAAATCGAGGTTTTTATTTTTTTTTCATTGTTTA
>CAIGRH010122010.1:0-30050 GCA_903798295.1 Fraxinus nigra | reverse complement strand
GGATTAAATCTATAATCCCTTATGCATTTTCTGGATGTTCAGTCAAAATCATATTCACCCATTGAGCATTAAGTGATATTGCTCTAGTATTAGGAAAAAAACTTCAAAACCAGCAATGAACCCGTGTTTGTTATAGAGACTAAACAACAGATCGAAGACATCAATCGTTACTGAATTTTCTCAATACAGTATAAGTTATCGTTCATCAAACGTCATAGAAGCCTTTCCTTTACAAAATTTTCACTCAATAAATCCAAACTCTATTGTTAGAAAGAGAGAATGAAGAAGAAGAAGAAGAACCAAAGGCGGATAAACTAACCGGATGCATAGGGGTACACCCCACTTAAGGGAAGGCTCCAGAAGATTATAGCCAATCGTCTAAACAGCTACATGTCATCATCTCATGAAGTAAAACTTTTGTGATAAGTCGCATTTCATACACACGGCATCAGTAGCGATTGGCTATCTAATATTGAGCTTTATCTCTTGCTCACCTTGGCCAAACGGTTCAGATGGTGAGCATGAAGCCAACGTGATCTACCTTGCTGTCATTTCAGCCATGCCAATGGTGCTAGAGTTTACCAGTTGCTTAGCTTCATTTGTTCTAAAGAGAAAAAATATTGTAAAACTCATTAACTTTCAAATTTACATATTACATGATAACATATTAATATGAAATTATTCTATTTTTATTGAATAACCAAATTTTCGAGTTTTCTGTTTCAAGAAATAATTTTTCAAAATAAAAAACTAATGGGTTTTTTTAGTATTTTAAAACGGACCATCACAACAAAAAATTGAAAATAAATTCTTAGTAATTTGGATAATACCAAAGAAGACTTGAGGATTTGAATCAAGAAGATCCAGGAATAGATTGGAAGATGCAGCAGTTCAGTCAAAAATTCAGAATCAAAATTAGTCACGCATTGGGGTAATTCCACTAATCTCTACTATGATTCAATAGAAATGGGATAGTTATATACACACCACATTTTAAATGAGATTAAGGTCTTTAATTTTGGTGTATAGTAACATTCAGTGTTCTAAAAATACGTCTAAGCGTGTGTGTGGCACGGGTGAAATGCCATGCCTTGGTGGTGAGTGCATGCTTTATTAACATTAAAAAAAAAGAAAAAATCTTTTTGTAAAAGTCTTTTATTTTACTTTAGTTTCAGTTTTTTAAATGAATTTATTTGTACAAAAGTCAAAAATAAAAACGCATTAGAAAATTTTAAACAAAACAATGGCTAAAGGAAAATTAGAAACCAGTGAAGTTTGACTGTACCACCTTCCTCAAGTAGGAAATTCGAATTTGATGAAGATTGAAGATGATACATTAACTACATTGAATTGGAGTCCAACAAAGAGGTAAATAAGATTTAAGTTACGATGTTATCTACATTATAATTATGATTTTGTTGGTAATTTCAAAAGTATGTATGAAGTTTCTATATATAAAACTTTTTTAGTTGATAGTTGAAACTATGAAAAATAGTTTAATTTTTGCACTCGAAAACTTTTAAATTGTATAATTGACTAATTGTAAAAAATATTGAGTCAATATAATATTTTATAATTTTAGATGTTTACTATGTATTATTTTAATAATTAAATTATTTCTAAAATTATTAAGAATTTAAATAATATTAAAAATAAGAAACTAAAATTCACGCCTAAGCCTCGTCTAGACTCGTAAAATTTGAAACTCGACATCCACACACTGATAACATTTGTCCTAACTTTTTTCGACACATTCTCATTGCCAACTTTCTCTTAATTAATACATCTCGTCTCTGATAATGATTTTGTCCAAAAAGTTTGTGAGGAAAGCATAAAGCTACTTATTAGTCCATCATATTTTTTAAAAAATAAATGTCGAAGTAGGACAAAGTTTTTTTTTTCTTTATTTGAAAACACAAAAATGAATATTTGACAAAAACCACCATCAAGAACGTGCTATGTTAACAAATGAAAGGTTGAAGATAAGAATTAGACGAAAAAAAAAGGTTAATGTCATAAATACTATAATAAAAAAAGTTAAGGACCTAAGTACAATTAAAATATGGTGCAGTTACACGTGAATAAAATTACTTATTCAGACAATGATCTTTTAGTTATTTGATAAATCTTTTTACTATCTACAATTTCTACAAACTATTTTTCCAACAATTCTCTGGCAAAACAACTGTGCAATAACTCTTGGATCTACATGAAATTATGGGGATTTTATTTGGTTAGAATTTCAAGTTGTGGTAATTGGTAATGGTAAGGACCATTGCTCTAATAATAAATTGAAAACTTATACCTACTAGACAAATAATAAACTTTATCTATCTAAATAAATACTTATGATTCATCAGCAGGAGACAAGTTAACTGCTTAGGACCATATAGAAGAAATGGAAACATAGAAAAAAGGGAAGTATTGAGACATATCACGTCTAATAATGAAAGGGACCACTTTCAACTTTCCATAATCTTTATTGCAACTCATTTTGGTGGATTTAGGTAGCACTGTCCAAGAAAAATATCAAGGTTAAGATTAGGGACCATCCATTTTGTCCAAAGAACAGATAATCAATGTCGTGTTCTTCAACTTAATCCCAACTCTATTATCTTCCTCGCACATTCTTTTTTTTTATTCGCTTTCCAAGATTAGCATGCAATTATTCTCTCGACTATAATCGTGACTCTTAATGAGTATATGAATTCAAGCAAAACACTATATAAGTAGCGATTCATGACTATTATATGTAAAAGAGTGCAAGAAAAATTGTATCTATTAGAAACGAAAACTAAATTTGAATAAATAAGCTTAGTTCAACATGTTCTAAGAATAAACACAAGCCCTAATTAAACTTTAGTTGCATTGTCCCATTTTCTGTGCAAAAGTAGAAAAAATGTGATCGTTGCCATTGAAAATATGTGAGGAGCAAGTCAAATATTGCGGCTAGGTGAGCTCAACTAACGGTTGGATTTCTTCTACAAATGAGGAGAAAACAAACTGGTTAATAAAAATTGTACAGGTGTGACTTTTGATGAGAAAAATGAATACGATGAAAATGTAAACTAATAAATAAACTCTTATCTGATTGCTTAAGAAACTCATTCTAAGAATAATTATCTCCCTTCTAAAACTCAAGAAATAGTTGAAGAACCAATTATGCATGCGAAAAGGAGGCGTCAAAGATAATTTCTTTACATTTATTACTGCATACCAAACATGTCCATATGATGAGTTTATTATGTAGTATTGAAGACTAGCATACAATAAAATGGATAAGAATTTAACATCTTTATTATTCTGCTCAATATCATTCAGTCTAACACATCTACCATATTGTAATTGAATCGAATTTTCATTTATACAATGCCCACACAAATATACATACCATTCAAGAGTTGTGTGGTCTGCCTTATCAATTTCCTGCATTTTTGTCCACCGAATGTCTCATAGTCACTGTTTTTCTATTGTTTGTGTGATTTAAGGGTACTAGAATTAGCTAGTAAGATCTTTTATTATTTATAGTTATTAGATGTCTGGTGTGACACTATACTATTTGAACTAGATAGAAGGGGTCCTGCTTGAATTGGAGACTTGGGTTCTCGAGAGAATGACAATAGAGTTTGCCCCTCTTCTCTGCTGATAGAGTCGATTACCGAGTTGTAAAATTAGTAATATTTAGTTGAATGTGTTAATTGATGTGTAACTTGTATCAATAAAATGTAGGAGTCGTTATTATTATTTAAGTAAGATTTACTATTAATAATTACTTTACATGGTCAAGCTACCAACCAACAAAAGCATACTACAAATCACATAGCTATCAACCTTGATAGCAACTATTATCTCCAATTAATTGAGATTCGATACATTCTCTGCTTCTCTAGAATGTCCAAATCCTAATGCCACCACTTCTTGATTTTCAAATTCTAGTCTATAGTTTGAGGGATTTTGATTCTCTTCTTGAGATGGCTCCAACTTGATCATTTGAATGGCAGTAAATCCTGCACATTCATCATCCTTGATGTTGCGGCATGTATTCATCAATTGCTGCTGCCATGACATTGAAGGCAAAAGAGTAGGGATATTAGAGAACAAGGGTAGTTCTGCAGCCATGCCATTTTGCGGGCTGTTGTACCCTAAGTTGATGGACTTGATTGGGGAACGACGATTTGTAATTTCCTCGCAAGTATGTCTTTTTGATCCAATCATCTGAAGTTTGTTCTCTTTTCCATATTCTGTTTCGTTCATTTCGATAAGATTGTTGCTCGGCTTATAGTCATATGGGGGTTGGACTTGTAAACACGGTCTTTGTATCGTGTATATGCCCGGTATGCTCAAGAGATAGCTGAATTTCCTCTGTATGCTTATTACTAGGTTAAGATCCTCAGCAACCTAAAAAACCCAACAAAAAAGTATCAGAGATATTGGGCTTAGTCTCCCTATAGTTGTATACTAGTAGAAGGCTTGGGTTATGACTTGATGCTGGGTAAAAATCTATACAAGATAATTGACATGGATAAAGTAAAGCGAACTTTGCTACATGTACAGGATATTGTACAAGGCATTTTATCATTGGATAGGGGCCAAAAACTGCAATGTTGGCAGCTATAGCATTCTATCATTGGACAGGGGCAAACAATTGCGATGTTGGCAGCTAATGCAATGCTGCCAACACTGCATCTGAAACTTGTACAGGGCGAAAAGTAGCAAAATTGAAGTAAAGTACCTTGTCAAATGAGCCCAGCTGAATTATCCCTTCTCTGACAGACACAACTGCAATAGTCTGCCAAAGATGAAGACTTCATACTCAATTGAGTGATGTAACAGAACAAGAAAAGAACATCTACACTGAAAATTTGCTGACCTGAATGCCTGAATTGAATTGAACCTCCCACGTTCTTGGTTGCTGCAAGTATGTACAGAAGAACTCTTAAGAAAATGAGACCAGAAGATTTTGGGCTGTAATAATATTCTTACGAGAGTTTTGATTTTGCTTACAGGATCAATTGAGACATTATAAGAGGAAATGAAATTAGGATCATTTTCGCTGAGGCTATCTCCAAACACCCATTTATGACTGTTATCTGCTGCAACTTTACCCACCAATCTGCAAAAAACACATAAAAATACCGACTTTATAAAAATTGTGGATATACCGAATCCGGCTTGCACTCGAACTACTGAAGATAGAATTTAAAGAAGTTAACTTGTCGACTCTCTAATGGATTAATTCTTTTTTACCAATTCACCTAAAGAAATGCAATAATCAAACAAGCAAAAAAAAAAAAAAGTTACCCTTCTCCATAACTGTAGACCTCATGTGACATTTTGAAAAAGATATCAGCTCCAAACCTTCCCTTTCTGTATCCACTTCCAGCTCTTTCACATTCTTGAAAATCACAAAATCCATCTTCCCAAACTAGAATCCTGAACCAAATTACCAACTAACATTTGATAATACTTCTCAAAGCGTATCAAAATGGGAGATGAAACTCATGTTCAGTACGCAGTAGTCGATAGGATTAGATAAAAATTATCTTATTTTTCCTTCTCATTACTGTCCTGAACGTGTCAAAACTTCTCATATATAATATACGAAGTTCATTCATTACCAGTTCCTTTTGTTTCCTTTAGCACGATCGAGTGTACCTCCGGTATGATCCCACCTGCAACAGAGCAAAGCTAAATGTAACGTATTTTCACAGTAAGGTTACGGCTTAGTAATTTGCTTATTTTCAACTTTATATGAGCAAAAGAATTGTTCAGTTTTAAACTTGCTTATTCACTTATAAGTGACTTTTTAAGCTTGGTTAAACATGCAGTTAGTATGTATTAGTCTTGCTTACTTGGGTGGAGGATAATTTCTGGGCAGAATCCTCCAAAAGACTGCATATACCCATTTAGAAGAATTAGAAGAAGAATCTGAAAATGTACATAGGCTTCTGAGTGTTTGCGGCAAAAGACAGTTTAGCATTGGAAGTCCACTTTCCATTGTTTAGAGAGAGAAAAACAGAGAGAACAAGTTGAGAGAATATAAAAAAGTTACTTCTGTGGTTTCTATTCTATCGAAATTATTAATAGAAAAAGAGCAAGCCAAAGATAAATGCCATGGTAAAGCTCATGCGCGAGGATGGCCGATTTATTATTCGATTAGTAAGTTAGACTCAAATTCTATATTATAATTATATTAACAAAAATTTCTTATTCTGATTGAGCCTTCGTTTGGTCCCATCATTTATAAAATATATTTTTCTTTCTTATTTTCAATCACATATTTTTCAATAAAATAATATTACATGTAAACTCAAAACTTTTCCTTATTTTTTAATCACGCATTCTCTGTTAAATCACTATTCTAAAAAACATTTTTGTCAAAAAACTCGACTTAATTATTTTAATTAAATATTCACAAAGACACATTTTACATGATTGATTATAAAATGTTTATATTAATGATTTGATATTAACTTAGGAAAAAACCATATGTACATAATTTTTTTTTACAGATGTTTTATACCCACTCACATGTGTGGGGTCCATCAGAATAAAAAATGAACCCCCGGCATTGTGTGTATCTAGTGGTGTTCTGTAGAATCATGCTTGTGTTCGTTCATTAACTTATACATTAAATGTCCTCATAAAAACAAACTTTCGATTTCTATCAATAGTTGTGCGTGAAAGAGTCAAGTAATAAAATCAATTTGTAACTTGCGAAGACAAGTCCCAATCAATCTTTTCAAGCTCTGCAATTTTCTTTTTCATTCATAAAACAAGATTCTCAGTTTGAACGTTCTGAGGCTCTGAATGGGCTGTATTCTTTTTATGTTCCTCTTTTCTTTCCTCACGCCATAAATTAATTTCTTACATCAAATATTTCAATTACTATTAGACATTCATATTTTCTGCCAAAATTCGTAACTAAACAAAAGGAGAGTTTTAACTATAAAAAAGTTTAGATTATAAAAAAATTGATTAGAGAAGAAGATTTACCCTTCCATACCAATGTTACCAAACTAACTGATTCGACCAAAAGATATATATATTGGACCATAATTGATCCGGTTACATGGCAAACTTATTTTTTACTATTTCTCTACAATTTTTATTTACCACTAATTTGATTCTAGTTCGACCCATTGCTCTTTAATCTTTCCCTTCAAATATTCTTCCATATAAATTCACTGTACACGACACAATGGGGACAATATAGACTCCAGCTTTAGGCCTACAGCCACCGTGATGGACAGGTAATCCCGCTCGGAATGATAATCAAACAATCATGTTAAAAGTACCAAATAGAGTAACAAAAATGTTGACAGAATGTCACTTAACATCCTATCATTGGACTACTTAAAACACGGCCAGTTTCTTTATACAATCATCTGTTGCCACCTAAACTACTGTCATTGCATCTGTCAAAATCTTTTTGGTAAAGTGACATTATCCATAACCAAAACGGTACAACTTATAAACCATTAAAAAAAAAGTAAAATTGCATCAGGAAAGTGAAATCAATCCCACAAGATTCATAAAATGGTGGTCCTCAATCAATCAATCAATCAGTGAGTGACAGAGCATTCGACAAGGACTTGCTCAAGAGAACCCCATCCACCTCTTAGATACAATCATGTACCATATTGCTCATCTGAGGGTGTCAAAATGTGTTGGTTCGTTCATTCATCACCGACTTGGGGAAAAAGAATAATGTTCAACTACAAGTCACTAAATGTGCCACTCGGCCACTACCTGGTAGCCCAGTACGTAAAAGGCTCGTCCCAACCCGTGCTGAACTAAATTTAATTATAAGCAATATTTTCAAACTTAACCATAGATGCTCTCTGGAGTGTCCACGGTTGAAAAATGAAAACTCGAGGTGATAATAATGTGAACCCCACAGTGGAGACTAGTACTGAGACTTGACAACCACAAATTTTAGGGCAGAAGGGCATCTCTCTATAGGGACATCAATTCCAGCCCCTCCAATTATAACTTGTCCTACATTTCCTTATCTTTTAGGATAGATAGCATTTCAATGACAAACTCCTATAGGTGCTGCTTCACACTGCCTAATCTTCTGCTGGTTCATGGTACATGGACGCCCGTGAGATTATCGTCTCATACAGCTACTCTTGGATGGGCAAACTCTTGCCTTCATTTCTAAAAGGTGAACGATAGATATACTTTTATGTTAAAGTCATCCCACCGGTGTCCACTCTCCTCTTCCTAAATTCTGAAGCTGCAAGTCATTTATGGGTTCTCAAAACTCAGAACTTCTTAGACCTCGGTCGTACTTTCCATTGGAGAGATCTTGCATAATCAATCCTCCTTAGCCACATATACTTTAACAAACACACACTAGTAGTAACACTCGACCCATATCACCACACCGATATATTATTTAGTCATGGAATACCATGCCGGGTGCACCTATCAAAATGAAACATAACAATTACGAGATCCACCTATCCTAGGCGGCACAACCCATAAAAAACCATTAAAAAGAGCATGTAACGTTATTAAAACAATATGAAGGTTGATTATTCCCACCAAGAATTTGATCGCCAGGGGAATGGAGCATCAAGGTTCCAACAGTGCACCACAAATAAACTGGCAACATTAACCCTGAAACGCCTTTTTCCCCCAAAAAAAAATACCAAAGCTGGGAAAGAGGCTGTGCTATCAGATTTCTAGCAACAGAACGAATTCACCTGGAATTTCCTTTTTAAGGTGTCAAGAAATTGTAATATCATGTATCATAAAAATCTCAAATTGCATGAATGTCTACAAGTAGTGCTGAGAAACATTATATGTCAGCATTTTCAAGGAGCTAGAACTGAACAGGATTTATCTATCGCATTACTCTGATATAGGTACAGCATTGAACTATATTACCACTCAATAAAGAAAAAAGGGTATTGGCTGGCTTTTCCAAAGTAAAGAGTATTAAAAAATCACTGATGAACTGTACAATAAATTGCTTATGCCCAGAAATGGAATGTTAGGAGCATGGAACCTCTCTAAAATTAATTTTTGGCCCTAAACATAAACATGTCTTCAGCATTAAATCCAAGACCTGCTTGAAACCTTAAGGCCTGACCGTGCTTGAGTCATCAATTGGAGTTGCTTTCTTCCCAGAGTAACGCTGAATACAGAGGGAAATGCTTTTATCATTGAAAGTGGTATCACGATATGAAATAAGATATTAAATTTAATAATACATACACTAACATACCTGCTTCCCAAAAGTGAAGGGAACATATTTATATTTGATCATATGCATTATCTGCCTCTTCATTGTTGAAATGAATAGCACAAACCAATAGAACAATAGAATTGGCCAGAACACAGGCACGTCAAATGCACTGAAAAACGTCAGTACAAAAGCAAAGCACAAGCCCTTTGTGAGAGAATGCCTGTCATTAGAAGCATCCATCCATTTCGTGGTCAAAGATTAGAATTATATAGGACTAAAACAAAAGAAACTGGCTAATAAATTCCAACAGCAGGAAAGATACTAATATATATGAAAGTTATAAGAAAAAGGAAAATGTTAAAGTTGGACAATTTCCACAGCGAGAAAATGTCGACATAAAGATAGGACTCTTGGACAAGGTCATTTCCCATGATAAAAGAGATGCGGACATCATCGAGACATCGAAATTTATTTTCATTATTGTTGTTATTGGGCTTTGTCAATCGAGACTTAATTTTATTGTTATTAGGCTTTATCCTTTACATTTTCTGTTATTGGGCTTGTAGTGATGGGTTAGCCCAAACCCGTTAGGTTTTTTACTATTTATTGTATTTTTCATTGTAATTTAGTCAGTTGGTGAATATGATGAATTAAAGAGTGGTTTGCAGCCCGTTTTCTCCCCTTTCTTCTCCCTTCTTCTTCCTCTTGCTTCTTCACGGCTTCTTCTCCGTCTCTTCTACTACTATTTTCTTCCTGCAATTCTAATTCTGTATTTCTCCTCTGCTATAATTCTTTTGATTCTACATCAAAAACGTATCAACTACAACAGATGATCCAAAAATAGTGTCACACTGATAGACAATAACAAACTCAGTATGTCTTACTCAGCATTGGTATAACTTCGCAAGGTAACAGTGACATCAACATTGAACATTTAGCACTTTGTGTGTCAGTAGCAACTGCTAAATGATGAATATCTCCAGGTAGATTGACACTGCCCAATTCCACAGGGAAATGGAGATGGTATGTGAAGCCAAAACTCCCAAGATATGAATAGGAACATGGAGAAAAAACTCATTTTTCAAATGAATAGAAAACTAAAGCTCCTCTAAATCTATGAAAAACTGTAATTCTCAAGATTGCACTTTCAAGATAACAGAGTATTTTGAGGAATCACATAAGCTATGTAATACCAGACTCGACAAAACCAAACCATCATGTTATTTATGGAAAGGTGACAAGTATGAATGTCTACTTGTTTCAATGTGACATTATGCTGTCTTGAATTTCAAGTCTTAAAAGATCGAGGAGGTGGAGATTAGGAAAATCACAGGATACAATATCCAGTAACACTCACTTTATTTTTCTCATCAAAATCATATGCACAAGAAGCACTGCAAGCTAATGGTTTGTGTGAGCCAACACAATAATGATGTGGTGGAACATGTTCACTCTGTAAAGCAGCTTTAAACAAGATCAAGTGGATATTGCATGATCTTATCTCCTCAACTTGCACCACTATGTAATTTTTCTATCTGTAATCACAATCTTATCACTTATCAACAGACCAGGTCTTGAATTGTAAATAGGGCAGTTGCCAATGAATGGAGAACGCAGCAAAAGAGCCTTATAGTACAATGACCTGGGAACATAATGAAATCCTTAATTTTTTTGTCTTTTTCCCCTCGAACTTTTCTACTTTGTTTCCCAAATTTCCTCAAAAGTAAGTATAGTTAACCAGAACTTATAGAGTGCCCATATAAACATAATATTGAGGCATATACTCTTACCCTACGGAGAGAATTGTAGAGTTTTCACCTAGTTTTGGATTAAGCATGCCTTGAGATATATCTATTATCACATATGATTGGTCGGCATTCTACCCATTGTATGGTTCACTAGGATCACCTAGACCACGTCTAGGATATAAACTTATACATATACAGTTGATTATAAACCGATGACTGCTCAAAACAGATTTGTTGTTAATGCACCTGTCTGAATGCCATAATTTGCTGTGTGATTTATTGGACAATTAACCTTCAAATATCATCAAGGATGGATCAAGAATCTTACAAACTACTTCTTTTTAGCTCTGATACTCAGACTCTTCGAAATAGTTGGAGTACCCGTGTCGGACACGACATTGGTATGGGTATGGGATGTGTGTCGCATCGTCCAATTTTCAACCGGACATTTCGTTGTTTTTGCTTTTTTTTTTCTTTTGCTTTTCTTTTTTCCCACTTTTGGTCTCTATAAACCTAGCATCGTTGCCGAGAGGGTGGAGAAAGGCGGCGGCGCTGGTTTTACCTTCTTTATCTTCTTCTTTCTTTTTTCTTTCCATTTTCTTCTTCTTTCTCTCCTTCATTCTCTCTCTGTATCAATGGTTTAGGATTTTGTTTGTATATGCGCTGGTTTTACCTTCTTTATCTTCTTCTTTCTTTTTTCTTTCCATTTTCTTCTTCTTTCTCTCCTTCATTCTCTTTCTGTATCTTTGGTTTTGGATTTTGTTTGTATAAAATGAAATTGGGTTTCATATAATGCTACTTAGTGATCCACTAAATCCAAATTACAATCAAATTCCTCATTTTCTATTTTATATAACATTTAGTAATTCCCATAATTGAAAACTAAATCTCAAAATTCTACTTTATTCATCTTAACTCCTTATTAAATACATATTTCCTTCATTGTAAATAATTAATTTTTTTCTATTCAAAATGACATATTGGATTAGTAAAAAAATTGAAATTTGAAAGATGTATCAACGTACCCGTGTCTGAAACTTGAACTTTTTTAGCAATGTCCACATATCCAACATTTTAGAAAATAAAAGATTTGACACTTAGATACGTATCCGTACCCAATACCCATACCCGAATCCGAGCATCATAGCTTTTTAGCAATTACTTAGGCATCATCTGTAAATTATATGGTTAATTAGTTAGTTTTCAAATCACGCAGTTGTCAATGACTATCGCGTTAGTTAAGGCTATATAACAGTAAAAGAGCTTCATAGTGAAATTGAAATAGCTTAGGAACTTAATAAAATATTTATTTATTCGTGTTTCTTTTCCTCATACTGTTCTACACATGCAAATAATAATTACATTTAGCGATCAAAATATTTCATATTTTAAAAGCAATAGTTTTTTCCCAAATTCTTGTAAGGAAGAAATTTGTGTTGGTACAAGTTTTCTCCAATTTATGTGCTTCAAGTTGGTCATGTAATTAAGTATGTTCACTTAGTCTAGCCTTAATTATGTTTTACGCATGAAAAGTTATTTTGCGACAAATTATACTTAAGGTTTAAGCTATATTTTATCATCAAATTGCATTAGAGTTAGTAGTTACATAAGTCGTTATTCAGTTAACACTTCTAATTTCTATGGAATATTCGATATCAAGAGATTAATATTCAACTATTGTAATTGTGAGCATTAGTATTCCAATATTGGGCTCTAATCGAAGTTCAAATTATTTCATGGATAAAGACCTCAAGAAAAAAATTCATTTGGACATATAGGAATCAAGTCGAAGTAGTTATAAAATTTTAGCTTATCTTATTTTTTGATAAGCCTTAATCACATTTTCAAGAGACCTCAAACGTGAAAGTCCTAATTACCAGAAATCTAGGGAGGTTAGTGACTGATTTAATTCCAGATTCTAGGACTCCTAGTTGAATTGAAATTCATCTAAATCAAGAAGGAATTTCATCCATTAGGACTTGATTGTAACCAAACACAAGCACATGCTACGCTATAAGTGAAAGAAAAGGGGGAAGAAATATATTTTAGAAGAGGAGAGGAAAGAAAAATAGAGGCATTGCACAAAATTTCTAGAATTGGTACTTTTGAAGTCCACGCACACGGTGCTCAAACCCTAAGACATATTTCAAAGGAGACGGACTCAAACCGTGTTTTATTTCAATTCATGTGATATTTTAGCATGTATAGATGTGATTATATGTTATGTGTGGCTCCTTATGGGGTTTAAATATGAATTGGTAGCATAGTAGTGCACCAAAAATGTGAAATTGGTGGCGTAGTAGTGCACCAAATGTTAGTATGTCACTTGATCATCGATATGCTTATTAAAATTTTAAATGACATGAATATATGCTTAAAGTATGATACGTTTGGATTTAACGTGTGTACGAGTCTATTGAGTGATTCTATGAAAACTCAACCCCATAACAATTTCAAACTAAGGCGATCAATGGCAATGTGCATGAGAGCGGTGGTGCTTTGATAAGAACTCCAAAAGACATCACTTAAGTCATGTTTTGTTCGATTAATTGTTTAAATTTTGAAATATTTGAAGTTAGTATTTCTTGAAAGTTTGAAGACTGAATTGTTTGATGAAAATTGTTTCATGGTGGATAGGATATTTTTATTGTGGTTATTTAGATCATTTGAGTTGCAACTCCAGTGTTTAAATATTTTTAGTTTCTGTCCCTAAGTTTAAAAATTCACCTCGATCAAAATACTTGAAATTTTGAGGTGATTCCAGTTGGAGAAGGTAGCCATATGAGTTATCTATCTCTCGGATTTGGAATCATGAATTTTTATTTCGTAAAACTCAAGTTATGGATGTTTTCCCAAGGGCTGCCAGAATGTACCCGAGAACACATAGATCCGGTTTTGAAAACAATTTTGACCCATCTATCGATTGAATTTGCATACGAAATTTTAACATGTAATTCTTCGCTGTGTAAGATGCATACAGTTTAAATTTTGTAAATTTTGGATTTCATTTAGTTCCCAAAAAGATTTTTTTTAGAAGACTGTACAAGCTGAAAATCCAAATTTTCCAAAAAAAAAAAAAAAAAAATTCTTTAGTTTTGCAACGGATTCTCTGAAGCCTTAATGCTTCTAGTCCAAGTTAATTTTCACATTTTTATGAACAATCTAGGTAGAATTTTGCAAATTTAAGATCTTAATAATGCCACGAGTCCCTAGAGCTTGAGGCGTTACATTACATGTATACTACTATCCTATAGAGAGGAATCCTTGCATTTTCACCTATCTTTATGATTAGGCCACACCTTGAGACACGTGGTCAATCAAAATTCCACCTTTTGTATGGTTTACTAGACTCATCTGGACTAGGGATGGGATACAATTTATACATATGTAGTTGAGAATAAACCAATCAAAGTATAAATGGTTAGTCATGCACTTCCTGTTTGCATGATTTAACGGATATCTTGAGGCGCATGGACTATTGACTTGCTTTGATTTATGAAATGACTACCAGAGCATGTTTGGCTAAGTTTAAAGGGTGCTTATGAGCAACTTTTTTTGAGAAGAATTAACAGTGATGCTTCTCAGAAAAGGTTTTAAATTTAGCCAAACATGCTATAAACTTTCAATATAAGGGATGGATCAAGAAATCTTACAATAACTCACTTTTGATCCTTCTTAGCTCCATTTCTTAGGCATCATCTATAATTTGCCCCTGTTTGAGCCCAATTATATAAAATCTCATTTTTTTCAAACTCATTTCAATTATACATTCTTCTAATAAAATAATTTTACACGTAAATCTAAAACTTTTTCCTACTTTTTAATAACATTTTCCCCCAAAAAAAATCACTATTACAAAACCATTCTTTCAAAAAATGGGGCTCAAAACACACCCTTTATATGATTCATATGTTAAATCGTGCAGTTGTCACTAACTATCAAGTGAGTAGAAGAAAATATAACAGGAAAAGATCCACATGGTATAATGGAATCCTTATTTATCTGTCCTCAGGGGCAGAGCCAAGGGGATATTGGACCCCCAAAGTTTTGTTAGATTTTAGTTTTTGATTTTTTCTATTAAATTTGAAAAAAATATATATAAAGAAAAGACTCATCTAAGGGTTCATTTGATTGGAAGAATGGAATTGGGTGGAAAGAAAATGAATTTCAGAGAATTGAATTGTCTAAAACTTGTTTTAGTGGGAATTGTCAATTAGTTGTATTTGAATGGTATAATTTTTCACTTGAAAGTATTTAAATTTTGAATCTTTTGGTATTCGTTTAGCTTTGTTTTTCATGAAAATTGTCCATTAAAAAGAAATTTTTTGTTATAATTGGGGATATAATTTGTTTTCATTGCCAAATAAAAAAAAATAACAAAGCTTGGTAGAAAAGTTGTGGGAAAAGCTTTTCCTCAAAAACCAAGAAAATGTGAGCGTGTGGGTGAATGATGGAAAACCAATTCCATGGAAAATTTGGACAATCAAACATGCAAAAAGTTGAAAAATGGAATTTAATTTCCATCTTCCATGGAATTGAAGTGCAATCAAACATGACCTTAGTTCTCTAAAGAAATTTAACTCTAATATGAGATTTTTACGTCCCAATTTAGTGGGAAAACCTAAGTCATACATTGCAGGGGTGTTACTTGCAGTTGTGCTGCACTGATTGACAAACTCGAATAAGGACTTGGATTCTTACTAGTCAACCTGCTGTGAGGTCTAAATTTACAGAAACTTCTTTTTAACATTTCCGTTCATGTATCAAATTAGATTATCTTCTAAGCTCCTCTGGAAGTTATTTTAACTTGTCTGCATCCTCATTCATTCTTTGATGAAACGTGTAATTTTATTTGTGGCTGGGTGATTTTCTCATGAAATGGAATTATAGTTATATACATCTGTTTGTTTGGCCTTTCTTCACCAATTAATGAATGAAACAGAAAAGAAAAAATGAAAGACAACATATTTGGTTTGCTTCAGTTGATGTGGAGAGACATGCTAGAGACTTTATGGAGGCGGCCAAAAAGCTTCAGCTTTATTTTATTGGTTTACAACGCGAGGATCAGCCCACCAGAGCAGAAACCCTTCAGAAGGTAAACTGCAGATAAATCCATATCGACATGTTGCTTATTACTCTCTTCATATCCTATGATTGATCCGGATTTTAATGTCACATTTTCTGCAGGAGATTGCTATGATGGAAGAAGAGTTAAAATTAAAGACTGAGCTAATTAGTAAGCAAGAGAGACTGATCCAAGGGTGGAGGGAGGAGTTGAAAGAGCAACTGCACAAACACAAAACTGAGTTGGAAAGAGTGTAACTAGAAAGATGTCTAAATTCTGATTGAACCGTTGATTCCCTTCATAACTTAGCAGTGTATTTTCTGCTCTAGTTTTTGTTTTTCAGCTCAAATGGTAATCTAATATATCTATTTTGAAGTTCAGATGGTAAACTGATTTTGAGGGAAAGAAGACAATTTATAGCAATCATTAATACGTTAAATCTCCTTGAGTATTGACAGTTGAAGTTTCGTGTTTTATAACCTGTATGTATCAAAGAAATTCTGTTATGCATCTGAAGAAAAGGAAAGAAAACTGTTCAGCATTGGTGTAATATCTTGTTCTTTCTAATTTTTGGTGCAAATCCATTTAGTCAAGAGCGTTCACTAAAACGCGCCTGCATTAAGATGCACACGCTGGCGGCGCAATGCACATTGCACAAGTTGTACTAACCTTTTATGTACTTCAACAAAGAAAAGCATGCTATATGTAAATATCAAAGTCGAACGGTCATTGTTAAGCATTGTAATAACCAGAGAAAGGAACTTCTACAAGACCATGATGGATCACACACAGGCACTAAAACAACACAGGTACTATTACTGGATAGCTGTCGATGATAACGAGTAAATCTGCAGAGTAACCATTCTCTAATTCTCTAGAGCAAAAGCAGTACAAAACCATGGTCTACTTCTTTGCATAGGTAATCAACATAGGATTGTCTTGGGTTATCTTAAATCCTTGAAGTCCCTGCATTGCTACAGTTGATTGCATCTCATTTTCATATTCTACAAAAGCAATTCCTGGTTTTGCTTCCACCATTCTAACTTCCTTGAATCCAGGATATTGACAGAAAAGCATTTGCAGCATCGTTGGGGTCGACTGGTGAGGAAGATTCTGAACAAATAAAATGTTATTTGGTGGAGCCGGAGCCTCCTGGACAGCAGCTTTAGCGCCCATAAATGGTATTTGAGACAGCTGCAACGTTTGGAGAGAGAAGCCGTACTGTTAAGTTTGCTTAAAAAACAATTATAAACAAAAGTAGAGAATTAAACATACAACACGAACTTCATATAGGACAATAAAAACTGCTAAATGGGAAAACTGGTACAGGAAAGAAGTTCCAATAATGGTGGAATAAAGCAAATATGAGTTGGTTCAAGTTTAGCATTACATAGCTCGATCTTAGTTTTTCAAAAACAAGTCCTAAAAAAAGCTTGACCTTATTATATACTACCAATATTATTCCAGGAGTCAATCTTAAACAAGCTTTTTCAGGATTGAACAGCTTTGATTCTTTCTATGGTAACATGATGCTTACAAGCATAGCTCTAGTTAAGATAATTAACTTTTATTAAGAAACTTAAGAAGTGTCAAGCTAGGCGCGGTTTATTCATGAACCAATCTTGATAAGAACCCAATAGTAACGAATTTTAACAGACTTGGGGATTTACAATTCACAGGCAGATTTTTTGGGACCACTACCCTGTGCAGGAAAAATAACATTTCAGCTTTTTTGTTGCTCACTCGTACTAAATTTTCCTTCAGGATTCTAGCATTCTAGCATCACAAGATTCTTGCAACCTGTCTTGCACGTTGACTACTTTGGTTTACGGGGCAAAATGGTTATAGAGGTCCTGGGGCCCATAGACGTCTAACCTCTAAATGCAACAAAACTTCTGCTCACAAAGAAGGAAATATATCATGGATAAATTTGCCTTTTTTTATGAATTTCTACAGTAGAAATACGCGAAAGTTACAGGGGATTCACAAATATCACTTCAGTTCATATATGTACTTTTATACTTTCTCATTTTTCCATTTCATATATCACTATGTGTTCCCTGGTTCTACAAACTAACATCATATAACATACCACCTAAAATCAAGCACCTTTTTAAAACCAGCCAAAACTACACTGGGAATAGCTGATGGCCTAACTGAATTATGTTATTGTAGTAATGCGAACTTTCAATTTCAACAAAGTTCATTTCGATATTCATAAAAATTCAGGGATGCTATCCTTGAGCTATGCTTACAGGAGGAGCTGCACCATAGGCACCAGCATAGGCAGCATTTGAAGCATCATGTTGCTCCTTTTTCTTTCTCCCTGTAGCACAAGAGAGAAATGAAGTTAAAAAAAGAGAGATTATAAATGTGAACATAATTCATGTACCAGATGCAGAATAGCATTTCAAGTTGTCCGCATTTCTTTTCTCAAATATAACAAAATGCTACTTTTATGTCCTTGTTCCAGAAATTGAGTTTTGGGAACAATAACAATGGTATGCCATGATAAAGTTTTACAGCCTGAAGTTTTCTACTATGTCTGCAGTATTATTAACAATATTTCTGCAAATGTATACGCGAGTAGTAACACAAGGATCCCCGAAATCTTGTATGTTGGAAAGGCATCAATATTTGTATACATTTAGAGTGTGTTTGAACCACATTATTTTGGAAGAATGTATTCTGGAATAGTAGATTGATGAAGAATGTGTGCTTGAAAAAGAAGAAAAAGTTATTGATGTGATGGAAAATATTATTTTATTAAAGAATGTGTGATTGAAAATGAGTAGAAGAATGAGAATGAAAATTTTAATATGTACCAAACAGGGGTTAAGTAAAAAAACTTCATCAATAATAATGAGTTTTAAAAGAGTTTAAAACCAATAAAAAATAGGGTTCTAAGATATACGATGCGTATTAAGAATTTTAAAAATATAAAAATAATTAAAAAACACGTATCCGATACGTATTAGATAAGGATACGAATACGATAGAACTCTATCTGGAAAATATAGAATAGAATATGAATAAGCTGAACTTTGATTGAAGCTGAAAATGATTATAGTAAAAGAAAGATAACAGATGCCTATGGAAGTGTGTGACTCTGAAACTGCTCTCTCCTCTTCTAAAATTGCCTGTCTCGCCTATTCCTTCTCCTCCTATTTATTTTAGTCTCCAAACTAACTCTGCCTATTCACCCTCCCTGATACCAGATTTCTGATAGACCCATAGTTCACTTAACCTACCAAAGGCGTAAAAAGAGAGCAGGGACAGAATAGGAAATGAGCAAGTGACAGTCACATGCACCAGCACTGAGTTGTTAGATAACCACGTATAAATAAGAGCAGGAACCCTTTCTGTAAGCAGGCAGAAATTAGTTATCACCTTATGAGAGAATTGGCCTCTCGAATGCCAAATATCTTTAATTCCTTCTTGTTGAATTCACAGCCGTGTTCCATTGTACTGTGGCTTTCAGTTTCAATCCAATATACAGCGAATTCCTTTTATTCTCTACGTTTTGGTTGTTTATTAATATGTGGAAACTAGAAATTGTCCAGGATCCTATCATTGGTATCAGAGCAGTTCCATCCTGATGGTGAATGTATCAGATCGAGTGGGGGTTTTGGAAGGATCCCATCAAAAATTACAAGAACAGCTGGGAGGAGTACAACAGGGAATCGAAGAGATGCAAGTGGAAATGCGTAGAGTCCAGAACATGGAGAAAAACATGTCCATTATTATGGAACAGTTTGCCTTCATGAGATCGAAGTGGGAAGAAGGAGAAAACGAGAAAAAATGTAAGGGAATAGAAGGCGAGAACGAATCTGGGTGTACCTTGCTTTCTGAAAATTCCCCAGGAGCTGGGACAAGCATTCGAGCCGGAAATGGGAGAATAGGAGAAAATTGGCGTCCAGAAATAAGAGGGAGAAGGCTGGAGATGCCGATATTCGTAGGGAAAAATCCAGATGACTGGATCTTCAAGGTTGAACGGTATTTTTTGGTGAATCAATTGACTGAAATAGAGAAGCTAGAAACGGTAGCTCTATGTTTCGACGGAGATGCTCTGGCCTGGTATCAATGGGAGCAGAGGAGGAGGGAGATAAGGAGTTGGGAGGAGCTCAAGGTGAGATTAAGATCTCAATTCCGGTCTACGGTGGAGGGTTCCATGGAAGAGCAATTCCTAGCTCTTCGACAGGATGGGTCAGTTAGGGAGTACCGGATCGCCTTTGAAACGTTGGCAGCACCGATCGGAGAAGTCTCAGATGCCATTTTGGAGGGCCACTTTATAAATGGGTTGAGACCTGAGATTAGAGCTGAAATCCGGGTTTTAAAACCTATTAGGCTAGAGCAAATAATAGACCTAGCCCAACGGATTGAAGAAAAGAATATGCTATGGCAGGCCCGTTTTGGGAAGGCTGACCCAATGAGACATAAAGCAATCTCCAACCCAAATTGGCCAAACCCTCAGTCTCGATTTACACATCTCTCGAACCCAAACAACCAGATTCGAACTACAGCTTCCATGGGTACCAAAATCGCGACTCCTCCAAACGACGTCACACCGCAATTCAAAAAACTCAACAAAGCCGAGTTCAAGAACAAGCGAGACCAGGGGCTACGTTTTCGTTGTGATGAGAAATTTTTTGTGGGGTATAAATGTAAGAACAAGGAATTGCAAGTGTTGTTGGTTTATGATGAAGAGCTAGAAGGAGAAGGGGAAACGCAGGAGATGAACGAAGCACCCGAAGGAAATGGGCAGGATGTTTCCGACGAAGTGGTGGAGCTATCAGTGAACTTGGTTGTTGGGCTTACACCACCGGAAACTATGAAGATGAAAGGGGTGATTTCCGGACAAGAAGTGGTGGTTTTAATTGATTGTGGGGCCAGCTACAACTTTATTTCAGCCGAATTAGTCCAGAAATTTAATTTGAAGAGAACCGAGACACCCGGATATGGGGTGATCATGGGCACAGGAATGGCTGTGCAAGGTGCAGGGGTGTGCAAGGGAGTACGATTATCACTTCAGAATTTGACCGTGGTTGATGATTTCCTTCCATTGGATTTGGGTAGTTCCGACGTGATTTTAGGGATGAAGTGGCTAGCGTCTCTGGGTGTGACCAAGGTTGATTGGAAGTCGCTAACGATGAAATTCCAGGTCGGAGGCACTACCATGACCGTGCAAGGGGATCCGCGCTTAAGTATAACCTTGATTACTCTGAAGGCTATGATGANTTGAAGAGAACCGAGACACCCGGATATGGGGTGATCATGGGCACAGGAATGGCTGTGCAAGGTGCAGGGGTGTGCAAGGGAGTACGATTATCACTTCAGAATTTGACCGTGGTTGATGATTTCCTTCCATTGGATTTGGGTAGTTCCGACGTGATTTTAGGGATGAAGTGGCTAGCGTCTCTGGGTGTGACCAAGGTTGATTGGAAGTCGCTAACGATGAAATTCCAGGTCGGAGGCACTACCATGACCTTGCAAGGGGATCCGAGCTTAAGTAAAACCTTGATTACTCTGAAGGCTATGATGAAGGCCTTCCGGGAAGGAGGAGCGGGGGTACTGCTTGAACTGGGAAGTATGGGGGTAGAAAATGGGAAAGAGCAAGATGAAACACCGACAAGGATACTGGAAGTGCTGAAAGAATTTGGTGAGGTTTTTGAGGAACCCTGTGGATTGCCCCCACCAAGAGAGAAGGATCATGTCATTCATTTGCAACCTGGAACCAACCCGGTCAGCGTAAGACCGTATCGTTACCCGCATGTTCAAAAAAATGAAATAGAGAGGCTGATCAAAGAAATGCTGGCTGCAGGAATCATCAGGTCGAGTAACAGCCCCTTCTCAAGTCTCGTGCTACTGGTTAAGAAAAAAGATGGTGGATGGCGTTTTTGTGTAGATTATCGAGCCGTGAACAAGGTAACGATACCGGACAAATTTCCCATTCCGATGATAGATGAACTATTGGATGAATTGAACGGAGCTACAGTTTTCTCTAAACTTGATCTTAAGGCTGGATATCACCAAATACGGGTCAGGCCGGAGGACATTCTAAAGACTGCATTTAGGACACACGAAGGGCACTATGAGTTCTTGGTAATGCCATTCGGGTTGACTAACGCCCCAGCCATTTTCCAGTCCCTCATGAATGAAGTTTCTAGGGAGCACCTGAGGCAATTTGTTCTGTTGTTTTTTGATGATATATTGGTCTACAGCCAAAATTTGGAGGATCACGTGGGGCACTTGCAGAGAGTTCTACAGATACTAAAGCATCATCAGTTATATGCTAATCGAAAGAAATGTAGTTTCGGCCAGCGGGAAGTAGAGTATTTAGGACATTGCATTTCACAACGCGGTATGGCAACTGACAAGTCCAAAATTCGAGCCATGGTTGAATGGCCGAGCCCCCATTCCTTGCGAGAGTTGAGGGGATTCTTGGGGCTGACCGGGTACTACCGCCGCTTTGTGAAGGATTATGGCAAATTAGCTTGGCCCTTGACCGATCGCCTGCGCAAGGATAATTTTTTCTGGGATGAAGAAGCGGAGCAGGCATTCACTAAATTGAAGGCAGCCATGACAGCAACCCCAGTTCTGGCCCTTCCCAACTTTAACAGGCCATTCGTGGTGGAGACAGATGCTTTGGGATTCAGGTTGGGGGCTGTATTGATGCAAGACCAGCATCCTATAGCTTACTTCAGCCGTGCACTTGGTGCAAAGGGGAAAGTAAAATCAACCTACGAGCGGGAACTAATGGCAATTGTGTTTGCGGTGCAAAAATGGAAGCACTACCTACTAGGTCACAAATTCTTTGTGCGAACGAATCAGAAAAGTTTGAAGTTCTTGCTAGAATAGAGGGAAGTGAATTCAGATTATTAGAAGTGGTTAGTAAAATTAATGGGCTATCACTTCGAAGTGTAATACCGTGCGGGGGTCGAAAATAAGGCTGCTGATGCCTTATCCCGCATCAGCTCTTCCATTGAACTGATGGCTCTCTCGGTACCTACAGTCCTACAATTGGACATCCTAGCCGAGGAAGTTCGCACAGATTCACAGCTCCAAAATATCCTTCAGGAACTCCAACAAGGACAGTCTAGCAAATCAGAATTTTCACTGGTGAATGGGCAACTGTTGTTCGACGTTTGTTTTTGCCAAAAGAATCAAAGTTAATTCCTTTAATGCTGCAAGAGGGGCATGACGGTAAGAGCGGGGGACACTCTGGATTTCTGAAAACATACAGGGAATCGCAAATAATGTTTACTGGGAAGGCATGAAAGCCGATATTCAGAAATATGTCCGCGAGTGTGCAGTTTGCCAGCAGAACAAGTATCTCGCCTTATCACCAGGGGGGTTACTGTAGCCACTCCCTATCCCGAACCAGATTTGGGAGGACATCGCCGTGGACTTCATCGAAGGATTACCAAAATCAGGATCCATGGATACAATTTTGGTGGTGGTGGATCGATTAAGCAAATATGGGCACTTCATAGGTCTCAAGCACCCTTTTACGGCTGCAAGTGTGGCAGGACAATTCGTGAAGGAAGTGGTAAGATTGCATGGGATACCACGTTCCATAGTGTCAGACAGGGATAAAGTATTTATCAGCCACTTCTGGGAGGAGTTATTCCGTTTACAAGGGACAAAGCTCAGCCGTAGCACGACCTACCACCTCCAATCAGATGGCCAAACAGAGGTGTTAAATCGTACACTGGAAACTTATCTTCGATGTTTTGCTTCTTCACGCCCAAAATCATGGTTCAGCTGGTTGCCTTGGGCTGAATTGTGGTATAACACCTCCTTCCACACAGCAAGCAAGACGACACCCTTCCAGGTTGTTTATGGGCGCGAACCACCTTTTTTGCTAAGGTTTGACAAGGGCACTACACCTGTTTTGGCAATAGAACAGCAGCTGCGTGAACGAGATCAGGTTCTGGAAGAGCTGAAGGCACAGTTACTAAGGGCCCAAGCAAAGATGAAAAGCATAGCTGACCCCAGACGAAGAGATATCAAGTTTGCAGTGGGCGACCTGGTATATCTAAAAATGAGACCTTACCGACGCAAATCCTTAGTTGCGAGACCTAATGAGAAGTTGGCACCAAGATTCTATGGTCCCTTTACAGTGGGACAGAGAATTGGACAGGTCGCATACAAACTGATCCTACCACCGACGTGTAATATTCATCCGGTATTCCATGTATCTCAGTTGCGCAAGGCTGAAGGAGCTCTGCAAGCAGTAAAGAAAGTACCGAGCCAGCTGAGTGAAGAGCTAGAGATGCTGACTGAACCAGAGGCATTGCTTGGGGTCCGTCCACGTTTGGGAAGTAATATCAGAGGGCTGGATGTTCTAATACAATTGAAGGGTTTGCCACCACTTGAAGCTACCTGGGAATCCTACGACATGATTAAGCAACAATTTCCTTTTTTCCACCTTGAGGACAAGGTAAATCTCATAGGGGGAGGTATTGATAGACCCACAGTTCACTTAACCTACTAAAGGCGTAAAAAGAGAGCAGGGGCAGAGTAGGAAATGAGCAAGGACAGTCACATGCACTAGCACTGAGTTGTTAGATAACCACGTATAAATAAGAGCATGAACCTTTTTTGTTGGGAGGGAGAAATTAGTTATCACATTAGGAGAGAATTGGCCTCTCGAATGCCAAATATCTGTAATTCCTTTTTGTTGAATTCACAGCCGTGTTCCACTGTATTGTGGCTTCAGTTTCAATTCAATATACATCGAATTCCTTTTATTCTCTACGTTTTGGTTGTTTATTAATCTGTTGAAACTAGAAATTGTCCAGGATCCTATCATGAGATTACCATTGTACATCTAATGAAGTTAAAGTCTTGTATTGTAGGGATAAAGTCTAGGGCTTCTTTTATCTTTTCCAGTGAGTAGTTTACGAACTTATCTGCTGCTGCCAAACGTAGAGTGGTCGCTGTTAGGAAGGAATTAATTTTTGAATTCCATCCGTATTCATGTAGAGTTGGAATGCAGATAGACGTTCCCTATAAGCGTTCTGAAGAAGATGCCATGTTTAAATTTTGATCTTTACTTCTAGTTGAGCTCTCTGACATTTACTGGTTTTTCAATGATGGAGGTAACATCGAAACACTTAAATGGTCTTAAACATTATACTTGTCTAATGCTATGTTACAATGTAACATGACGATTCTCATTGTTGTTTTCAATGACTATCTATGCTAAAACCTCGTCTTTTCCCAATAACTGAAAAAATCGACAAGTTTTCATGAAAATAATCCGTGTCTAGATCTTGAAATGTGAGGAAACGCCTGAGAGTGGTGTTGGTCCGTATTCTGGTGTTATCCAAAAAAGAGCACGCAAGAAAACTTCATCTATTGTTTGATAGTAAGCTTTAAGCGCGAAGATTGCATAGGTGAAATCGGGGAGCCATCACTGCTCTGGGAGTCTCTTCTCGATGCATTCTGGACCTGGCTAGCAAATTGCAAATTCCATAGTACATCTTCGATAGAAGGTCTATCGGCTGGATCCTTGTGCAAACACCTGCAGCATACCTCCATCATCGTTTTCAATGATTCATCCAAGCCTGAACTGTTGATCACTGGATCAACGACGCTCTTTCTCAATGCACCATCGGCTGTTATGCTGGAAAGTAACTGAAAACATCAACAGTATCAAAATGCTGTGAAAATCATCATAATCTCAAATGTACTAGGACTGTTGTACCTGCGAAGATTAACAGAATGATATAGACAATTACGTACCTGATCTTTTAGAACCTCGACTTTGTTCCTCGAATTTAATGGCTTCCCCGAAATGATTTCTAGCAGTATTACACCGAAGTCATAAATATCGAACTTGTCCTGATGATTTGCTCTGCAAATCAACAATCTCTGAGTTTCAACAAAAGCTCTAGACTCACTTTCCAATTTGAATGATAAAAGTACACTTTTATTTGATGAAATTAAGAACTAACCTGGCACTCTTTAAATCGTTTGATCCACTGTGAAAACTTTGGAGATGATCCTGTGAGGTTGAGCAGATTTTAGCATTGAGTTAGCATGTTAAAAGAAAAATACGTGAAAAATACAACCGAGATAAATTTGAGTTCTTTCTTCATACTTTTCCCAAATACTCTGCTAGCAAAGGCAGGTTGTAGCTGCAAATTTTTGCAGCAAGGTTCTGATCCAATAAAATATCTGTTATTTTCAAATTATTCAAAAAGAGACCGGGCACAATTCCCGTATGCAGGAATTGGATACCCTTTGCTACCCCTATCGCAGCTGCAATGCGCTGTGCCCAGGTAAGTTTTCGTTTAATCTGCTTCTCTGCCAAATAAGACGTTGAACGATTGCAAACTGTTAGATACAAAACTGTATAGCTAAAATTCACTGTGTTAACACTATAGATCAAGTTTTATTGCTCCCAGATTATAAAATTTAAATCACTTATGATATGAATAGATTCACAAAGATGTTTAAATCTATATGGATCTACCAGATATCCAGCTCCTGAGAGTCCCATTGGGCATGTATTCAAAGACGAGAAATACTCTGCTAACGCTTGAATCATCCAAGTAATATTCAAAGCAGTGTCCGAGAGAGCTGACCAAATGGTGATGTCTGAGCTTTGACATTAATTCTATGCGAGGCATAAAGTGTTGAATGCCATGGTTTCTTTTCATTTTCAGGCACATAATTGCGACAAAGGAGCCATCCTTCAAGTGACCTCTGTACATCTGAATCGACAAAAGAGGTAACACGTGAATGCCCTTTTACCAACATTTCATAATTTAATGAATGTTAGAATTGATGAACACGAACAGATATAAAAGTTAGGCATACTTGCGAAAATCTATTGCCTTACCTGATCATGAGTTCCTTCTCCAATGAAAGTCGATGTATCAAAGTTGTTTGTTGCCTCCTCGAGCTCTTCCAGTGAAAACGTCCTATAAGCAGGAAGGCCAAGTGCTCCTAGCTTTGTTGCTCGGGGTATATACCCTAAGATGAGGGATCAGGTGAAAACAAGCAAGGTTCAGTGTTTCAATCTTAAAGATAAAAAAAAGAAACAAATGAATAATTTCAAAACCAAACCCCTTACTTGCATCTCGAAGGAACTTTGAGGTGTAGCTAGTCGATGCATTCTCTTCTACACGTCTTGTTGGGGGTTTATGTACAGCTCTCTGTGCAATAAAATTTCTGACTACCAAAAGGGCTATACCAACAAGTATAATTGCCCCAATAATTCCTCCGGTTACGCTTAAAGCTAGAGCTATTTTGGAAATTACTTTTCGCTTCTCGTGATGAGGTATGATTCCCACAGCTAGAGCCTCGTTTTTACACAATGAAATCGGGTGCTGATTATTATCTCCTGTTACCAAACAATTCCCAGCATATAACACAACCCTATTCCTGGAACCTAGAAGTAAACAGCTTGGCAATTTTCCAGTCAACAAATTTGAAGTGAAGTTCACAAAATCGAGACTGGGATTACAAGGAAGATCTTCGAAAAGCGTGCCTGTGAATCTGTTATCTGCAATATTTACATAAGCAATGGATGGTAGGGATAGCAAGGAAGCTGGAAAAGGTCCCACAAATCGGTTGGACGATATATCTAGGTGCTCAAGTTGATTATAGGATTGAACTTCCGGTGGAATGCCGAATGTGAATTTATTTTTTCTCAACACAATGCGTTCAATCTTGTTACTGACTGCAGGAAATCGAGGGCCGAGACCATTATTCTCCAAATCAAGAATTTGAAGGTTAGCCAAACTGCTAAGATCAGGTACTTCACCGGAGAATTTGTTGTTCGACAATGCAAGGACTCTGAGGTTTTCCAAATTTCCGAGTGAATCGGACAGAGACCCGTATAAAGAATTGTTCTTCACACTCAACACGGCCAAAGCTGAAAGTGAATCCAGGCGATTCGAAAGTCCACCGGTAAAGTTATTCCAATCGAGTATTAGAGTCTGAAGGCGTGTCAATGAAGAAATTTCGGGAGGTATAGTGCCATGAAAGAAATTTGAAGTCAAGTTTAGTATTTCTAGCGATGACAAACGCGTAAGTTTACTAGGCAACGGTCCCCATAAACCGAGAGAAACCAATCTAAGGACTGTCAAACTCGGAAGCCTAACAAGTGTAGTGACAAAGGAATCAATGGAGAAATTATTGGGTAATCGAGGAGCCCCCTCGTCTCCTATAATGTGCAACTGAGTTATGCTACCTTCGTAGCAAACGATAGTCAGAGTCGACCTCGGTTCCGTGTTGCAAAAATCTGTGACGTTATTCCAACTATTCAAAAAGGGTGGATTGTTTAGTAGGAGTTGAATTCTCAAAAGGGTTTGTGCTTGTGATGATTGAAATTGCTCTGTATAGGTAACTGATACTGAGAGGACAAGCAAAACAAGAAATTTTATATGGCTTAATTTTTCTGCCATCAGCTAGAAACTACAAAGTTATAAAATTTATTATTCAATAAATTTGTGAATCAGAACTTGGATACTCTCCGATGTAAGCCTGCATTGATAGTAAATGCAGAACACAATAAAGAAATGTCTTGTAATAATATGAGAAAATCACAAAATTAAGGATCAAAATACAGATGATATCAGCAAATCCACGTACCTTTATCCAAGTTTAATCCTCCAAGAACAAATTTCTGAAGAATTACCTTAAGAAAATCAAAAGCAAAAGATTAAACAAAATCAATAACTGTAAAAGTTTAAACCCTCCTCAAATTATACTTGTGTACTTCACAAACTATTTAATTACCTTCAAATGAAGCAACCTTAAACTTCAAATTAGGCCTTCATACCTATTTCAAGATTCTTAAACCTTGAACTTGTCTACTTGAAAACCTGATTTGTGGGATGAATCAATTAAAATTTGCATATGAAAATTTACGATTGACAGGCAAAGACAACTTAGTGACATGGGCTTTATGAAACTCAAAGTTTTAACCGACAGTAAGCTTTACGGTACATTATATATACAATTACACAGTGCTTTCGAAGCTTTAATGGACATGGACTGAACTGCAAAAAAGAAAAGCAAAATCTAAAGAAAGATTCCAACTTAATACACCCTTTATTCTCCAACTAATTTTGCGGGAATTTCACATTCCTTATCTGCCACGTGGGGGACACCATTAATTTCATTTTAAGATTTCAAATTCTCTTATGATTTTTTTTTTTTTTTTCCCTGTATGGTACGATAAGTTTACAGTGTAAGAAATTTATTGTCTGAATGAGGCATGGACCGCATGGTTATTTGTCTTGCAACAGTTTGCTTTCACTTTCTGATGAGTCGTCATCAGCTTTTGGCTCTTGGTGGGCAAAATGTAGCTGTGTTGACTTTGTTGTGACCCTCTTGGTGGGTTGGTTTGCCTTCGGTACAGGGATACACACTTCAATCGCAATCGATAGTTGATTGGATTTCAACGCTTCTTGATCCTTGAACCAAAATCATGGATTTTTAACTCTGGAGCTGAATTTATTATGTTTATTTTTATTTATTTAAATTCATTAACATTGACCTGATTGGGTGCAAAGGAAACATTATGTGATGGAAAGAAAAGTCGACAATATTGATTATTATGTTGTTTTCAGAAGAATAAATTTATGTAGTTTTAGTATTTGTAGAATCTAGTACATGGCTCCCCTATATATACAAGTTAATTTCACAAATAAACACTAAGGGTCCGTTTGATTGCAAATGTGAAAAATGGGTGGAAAGAAAATGTTTTACTGGGATTGAATTGTCTAAAATTTGTTTTACTGAGAATTGTAATTAATTGTGTTTGATTGATATAATTTTCCACTTGAAAAATGTAGAAAGTTCGGTGTCCGTCTGACTTCATTTTTCATGAAAATTGTTCATTAAAGTGATAATTTTTCCTACCATTAGCTCTAAAATTTGTTCCTACTGCCAAAAAAAAAAAAATTACCTTACTGAATATCATTCGTTTGACTTTGTTTTTCATGGAAATAGTCAATAAAAGTAATAAATTTTTTTACCATTATGTCTAGAAATTTTTTCAAAAAATAAAAAAAAA
>CAIGRH010121950.1:0-15141 GCA_903798295.1 Fraxinus nigra | reverse complement strand
CCCCCCCCCCCCCCCCAACTTTAAAACCTGGCTACGTCCCTGAATGAAGTGACGTGGCAGACAGGATCATATAAATAATATCAGTATGTCACATATATACGAAAAATCAAAATAGAGCTTAAAATTTTACTTGCATGCTGAGTCTAGCAGTACAACTATAACTTTTTCCCCTTAACTGTGAGTTCATTTTGAGATGCATGTTTCGAGATGGTATTACAAATGGTAGTGATAATTTCAATTTTTATTTTTATTTTTAAAATTTGCAAATCAATCTTTTCATTTTGAGGTAACACGGGGATTATATCATTTAATCGTCGCGCACTAAAGGCGCAATACACATTGGGATACAATCCAACCAAAAATCAACGAAGAAAAAGAAGTAGCAAATGATGCAAAGTTGTAGGCGACTCGTTCTCATCTCTAATGAGACAGTCACAAGAACCACGCTTGATTATTGCTGAAGTCCCATAAGTGCATGGCGTTATTTATTTAAAATATGTGCCTTTCTGGTAGTAGCAAAAATGCATATAGTACATATGCGTTAGGGGTGTAAGTAAAAATACTAAACCTCAGTTGTTAGATTGGTGAGCCAAAACAAAACAAAAGTGAACAAGAAGTGAGAAGAAGAAATTCAATCCACCAGAAAATCGCGTCAGTGTAACATCCACCCAAGGATCTCCTCAAAGTATAAGACTATACGGAGTACTCAATATCATTTCTCAAGCATCGCACCACAACTCCTCTTGAACTTAACACCAGACTTCAGGTTTGAACAAGAAACTCTCAAGAACATAATTAAACATCCAAAACAATATTTTGCCAGATGTAAACAAAAAACTAATATTCCCTAAAACGCCATAAATCACTCGAAGAGTGATCAATCAAGATCAAAACCCCAATAGAGGAAAGTTGTATATCACATAAGTGTATGTTTGTTTTGTGCAAAATCTTCGTTTGAATATACGCATGTTATTTATTTAAATAAATAACTTACGTATATTCAAACGAAGATTTTGTACAATCCTAAAGATATAGTAGTAAAATAAAATATCTTTTACAATCCAATAAATTAGGCTACGATAATATTTAGCCTTCCCATGTTTTGATATGCAAAATTAGTAATCAAACTACACAAATCAAGTTTTTCCAACTGGTTTTTTTTCGATAAAAAGCATAGCTATAATCTATCAATTCTCTCTTGTAACATGGTTGATTAAAGATAAGATTTAATCAAATTCAACTTTAAAAACTTATTTATGCAAAGGCAAGTGTCACAAGAATAGTCGATAATACTCTATATATAAGCAATCCAAATATTTGCAAAACAATAATTCATTCTATCAATAGTCTAACCCATCAAATGTCCATATTTAGAGCATGTTTAACTTAGCTTAAGCTCACGGATACTTTTGAGTAGTGATGAACAAAAAGTCAGCCTTTTGCAAAAGAAGCAAATCAACAATGCCAAATATGGTTTGACTCTTAGTCAAAGAAGAATTGAAATTGTGATTATTTAGTCATTAGTGCCTAGATGTATACATTAAATGCACAAAACAATCTATTATTGTTGAGAATTATAAATAATAATTATATCCCATCCACAACAATCAATTTAAAGAAAGAAAATAAATAATTAAGAACACACAATTTATAGAGATTCACATCAATGTGAGACTACATCCTCTCCCGCCGTTGCAGTAATTCAGTATGATAAAAAAATGTTTGTCAAAGAAATTATCAATCATCCTCTCTCTATGTATATATTTGGTGATAATACATAAAGTCTAAGGACTGCTCCCTATTTAAATGATAAATTAGGACAAAATCGAATTTTACAAAGAGTCTTATTCCTTCATAGAATTTTACAAGAATATAAATTCCTAAATGGTCCTTAACTAAAATTCTCATCTGGGGCCTTTGCCTACCCCGGGAGTGACTAGTTCCGCGAAGTGACAATAATTAGAGCTCTCCACAACTTAACAACTATAACAAATTTTATTTATTAATTATTGCAAAAATCATAAGTCACTATTATTTCCGTTATGTCCTATATTCCAGTCTTCCAGCACGTAATTTCCCACTTCCCAATATCATATAATCTTATCTAACATTCATCAACAACAAAACACATTTGTTAACTTCGGGCCCTTCAAATAGGAAGGTCATAGGGCATTGTCTAGGTGTCTTTGGCTTAGGGCCGGGCCGGACATGATGCAAGCCATCTCAAGAGTCAATCATCAATGGTGCATGAAAGTCACGCGACTTCGACTACAACAACACTTAGAGGAGGGTGAATGGGTGTAAATGCGAAATTAAAAATATTGTCAATTAATATTGCAACAAAAATCCAATTCACATTTATTAACTATCCTATATTGGATTGCTGATTTGTATGAAATCAATAACATAAACAACACAAAGAATTGACGACGAAAAAAAAACCCCTTAAATGGGTAAAAACTTCAATATCAAGCCAGTACTATCAACTATAGACAATATGAACTTACAATAAGATTCAATCAAGAATTTCCATTAGACTCGCTGATTTAATTCCTACAATCTCCAAAACCCGCTGGACAATATTTTCCCCTACCAGTCGATCATTTTGAAATTGTTTATCTTCCTATAGATCAACCAAGAACTCATCATTCTTGTAATATTCCTGGACTCTTGATCCACCTTCATGAATCTCCAGAACCTCTGAAAGCTATTTAGGAAGTAGGTGTTTCAATATGAAGTTTCAATGTTTTCTCCAAACTCATGGTTGATTTTGATCTCTAGAATCAAATGATTTATCCCAATGTTTGAATATGTTCTTGGATGATGGAATGATGGAATGAGAGAGTATTATAATGATCAGTCATACATAAAAACGTGATGGGCATTGGGTATTTATAATAGATAGGTATTATGATAGTATAGGATAGATAAAAGTCTTGAAAATCGCGAAATTAGATTTCTCAATAAGCACCATCGATTGAGCGACAAGTGCATCACTCGAGCATAATTCATCCCAATTATGGTGGGCAAAAATTATTCTGTTTTGGATGCTAGCTCAAGCATCAGTTTGACGATATGTTAGCATAATTCTGGCGATTCTTTATCTTTGTTCCATACTCGAATCCAAAGATTCCTAATTCATTTATACAACATCCCAATAGATTTCTTGACTTTTACAACTCTTTCATAATTATGATTTTGTCTCAAGAATAGCCAATAACATCAAAACATAACAAACTCTCAATTTGTCATTCTATTACAAAATTAAGTATTACAAGTCAAAGTAAGACATAAGCTACTACCTAAAACCCAAATGACTCAATTGATGTTTGCTTTCCTTTTCAAACCTGTTTCCTGAATTCAACAACTTAAATACCAAGTGTAAAAGAGCGTGAAACAGTTAAGCAAATATAGTAATTGAGACATAGTATAATCATGCCAGCTAGATTGAAATGCAACATCAATATTAATTAAGACATTAACTGAAACATTAATATCACAAAACATTAAAATTCAAAAAAGCTAAGTATTCAAAAATAACTAAGGCATAAACAACATAGCATGTACAAGAATAATAAATGAAAAGTAAACTTTTTCACATATATACTCAGTTCAAGTTTAAAATGGAGTAAATTGTATAAGTGACTCATGTGTGTAAAGTTTCACTAATCTTTTGTAAGAATCACTCAAAACCTTAATTTTGTGAGAAATCACATGCTAAACATCACTATCGATAAGTTTATTATTCTACTTGTGAAAATTAAATCAATAATAGCATGCTAGAACGTATAAAAGAAGCTCATTTTTATTTATATTATTCTTTTCTCCCCCTAAAATTGAGCATATAAATATTTTTTTCTTCTCTAATTTTGAAGCTCGTCAATTTTTCTTTTCAATTTTTCTTATATGTAGTTTCTTCTTTATTAAGCAACTAAGATGACCTATGTAATGAACTTTAGGTAGGTTCACCCAAGTCAGATGGTCATAGGTATAGGGTTATAAGAACCCATCGAGCTTTATTGCTTGAATTGAATAGGCTACAAAGATTAGTATAAGATATTAAACTTTTTCTTTTAAGATAATATACTTGAGCTTAGGTAGACTAGAATAAGGTCAATTAATGTTCAAAATCACATTACCAACATATGACCGTCATCTCAAATCTCATACACGTGGTCAAGTCTCACTCACAATATCATAATGTGTGAAATGTAGATGGTACATGAAGAAACATGTACTGAGTACTCCTTAAAAATCTAAACAAGTATTGAAAAATATACTACTGCACATCAATTAAACTCATACTTGGTTACAACACACAAGTTCAATTAAGTCATATATCATGTTGTAGTGTTAAAAATTCTCCCTTCCCTCTAATATATACAAAAAAAAATCAAACTACCTAAAAAGTAAAACAAAAATGAGATGTATGCAATAATAAATGAATCACAATTAATAAGCATAAGCATGCACCAAAAACACTTAAGCAGTTAGGTATAAAAACGATCTTACCTTTAAGAGTACCATGATCAATTTCAAAAAAATTCAGCTCACTCTTTTCGAAAGTTGCGAATTACCAAATTAACTGCTACTAAGTTACTAAATGGTTATTAATTATCCATTTTTAATTTTGACCCTACGTGCAGAATTAATTAATCAAAAGCAACAAGTCACTCATTTCTAGACTGATATCCCAAATCTCAAACATATATACTAAGATCGATGGAAACTATGTAATAGTTCATCGATTAAACCTATACATGATCACAATTCACAAGTTCAAGAATGTTATATATCATGTTGTAGTAAAAAATTCATCATTTTTATTTTTCAATTTTTTTTGTTTTTTTGGTTTTTATTTTAAAATATAAACGCACCAAGCGCACACAAAAAAAAAATCAAGCATACACAAAAATGACAAAACATGCATGTGATTTCTACCTAGAAAAAAAATAAACAAATGTGATGCATGCATAACTTAATGACACACAATGATAAAGTTCGAGCATGCGTCAAAAATTACCTAATTAGTTAGGTATGCAAATGTTCTTACCTTTAAGAGCACCGTGATCTATTTCACACTTTTTTAGATCACTTTTCTTCATTCAAACTTGTCTAGTGACATGAATATTCATATTCATCTGTGTCATTAATTTCGTCAATTGACTCACTTGATTAGTAAGAAAGTCAATTTGACCAACAAATCCTGATTCTTATTTCTATTAAAGCTCTGGACTCTTTGTCTATTCAAAAATTGATGACATTTAGGGCGTATGTGTCCTAACTCACTGCAGTGAAAGCAGGTCATAACAAACCTAGGACCAATGTTATGTAGACGTTGACGTCTATTCCAAGTGGACGGGTCCTACATTGTCTAGTAGGCATCTGTCTAACAAATTCATTATCATTAAGATCGGGGATTAGGCACATGTTTGGGTTGGTCAGTGATAGGGACAAACTTGGTCTTAGAAGTATTAGCACTGTTTTCCTTAAGACCTAGAACTCCCTTATTTCCAACCGACTTGCCCATTCCTAAAATGTTATATAACTTTCAAAACCACTTGAGAAGACGAGTAGTTGAGACCAAGAATATACTATATCACTTAGAAGGTTCTTAACCTGGATTTATAAGGTCTCTTTCTCAGTTGTCAACTCACTGACTCTCCTAGAAGACTTCTCAAGCTCACTGGAGAGGTTCTTAACCTAAGTCTCTAAAGTTTCATTCATGGGTTTTACTTCACTCAAGATCGAGGTAGATTTTTTAATGTGCGCTACTAACTTCTCATTTTCCAATTCAAATCCCTTATTCCTTGTACTCAAGACTTTTTTTTAGTAAGAATCTTAAAACTCTCTGCATACATCATATCATAAGCCTCTTGGATATCTTCCTTACTCAAACTCTTCATTATAATTCTCATCACTATCCATGTCATCTTCTCTTTCACTCCCCTAGTCAGATCTTTCCTTAACCCTAATAGTAAAGGCAATATATTTTCCACTTTTCTCACGAGTGGATTTCTCACTCTGATTGTCCGAGTTAGACTCGTCATCAGTGAGAGTAGCATTTATATCCTTATTTGAATCTCTCCTACTGCTAGGACATTCACTCCCAACGTGACCAAAACCTCGATAATTATAGCACCTCACAGAGTTCGATTTTCTCCTAAATTCACTCGGGCCACATTTATGTCTCTCTTGAAGATTATTTTTCTTCCTAAACATTTTTTGAATTTTTTTAGCAACGTAAACTAACTCCTCTTCATTAGGAAATTTGAATCTGATGACTCTTTATGACTATTCCTCGTAGTTTTTAATGCTAGTGACTTATCGTTTGTAGGTATAGCTAATGTAAGTTCACAAGTCTGGAGAGATCCAACCAGCTCTTCTACCTTAACAGTGTATATATTCTTACTCTTCTCAATAGTAGTGATTTTAGCCCTAAATCGCTCGGGTAAGGTTCTAAGGATTTTTCTAATAATTCTAGGCTCCGGGATTCTCTCACCTAGGTTGAAACTAGAATTCATTATGTCGTTTAAGCTCACATAGAATTCATTAAATGTCTCATCTTCTTTCATCCTANCTCGTAGTTTTTAATGCTAGTGACTTATCGTTTGTAGGTATAGCTAATGTAAGTTCACAAGTCTGGAGAGATCCAACCAGCTCTTCTACCTTAACAGTGTATATATTCTTACTCTTCTCAATAGTAGTGATTTTAGCCCTAAATCGCTCGGGTAAGGTTCTAAGGATTTTTCTAATAATTCTAGGCTCCGGGATTCTCTCACCTAGGTTGAAACTAGAATTCATTATGTCGTTTAAGCTCACATAGAATTCATTAAATGTCTCATCTTCTTTCATCCTAATCTCTTCAAACCTAGTGGTTAACATCTGCAACTTAGAGTTTTTAACAGCCTGAGTTCCCTCATGTGTGGTCTGTAGAATATCTCAAACCTCTTGGCTACCTCACACATGGACACTCTACTAAACTCTTTTGGGGATACCGCCATAAATAAAGCATGTAAGGCTTTGCTGTTCCAGTTACATTCATTTAAGTTTGTCCTAGTCCAATTAGCAATGGGATCGAGGATAAATTCATTATTAATTGTAGAACTAGAGGTAGTCCAACCATTAACAACACTTAGCCATATACAATCATCCATAGATTTCAAAAAGGCTCTCATCCTAACCTTCCAGTAGGCATAATTACTGCCATCAAAATAAGGTAGAACAGATAATGAACTACTCATCTAGATAATATGGGTCAAGGAACGAATTTGGGCTTTGATACCATTGAAAGTTGCGGATTACCAACTTAACTGCTACTAAGTTACCAAATGGTTATTAATTATCCATTTTTAATTTTGACCCTACGTGCGAAATTAATTAATCAAAAGCAACAAGTCACTTTTAATTATTTCTAGATGATTAATCAAATAAGTCAATTATTCCAAATTAAATTACCGCAGTTCATTACACTAAAGCAATAAATAACACCATTATTAATGATGAAGAAATCTAACTGGGTAAAAACTTCGGGATCAAGTTAGTTATCTCCACTATAAACAATATGGATTACAATCCATTTTCAGCATAGCAAATTCGGCTAGTTTCCTCTGTTCTAATTCTTGTAATCTCCAGATTTGCTGTTTCTTCCAGACTCACGATCTAATACTATAGATACTATCTAGCCAACCTACTAGACTTCCTGATCTACCTCATGTAGCTTCCAAGATCTGTGTCTCCTTCCAGCTTCCTGATCTTCTTCAATTGTCTCTTCCAAGTGGGTTTCCAAGAATCTCCAATTCTTATGCTTTTCCTGTGCTTACAGTCCAACATCTCTCAACCTCCAAAAATATTTGAAGTCCAACTGAGAAAGTGTCTTCCTAAGGATGTTTAAGAAGTAGGTGTTTTGGATTATTTAATATGATGTTTTCCTAAACAGGTGGTTATGATCTCAAGAAGAAAAGATGAATCATAATGAAATAATATGTTCTTGGATCTTTAGAGAAAAAGATGAGGCAATGAAAATAATGAAAACCACCTTAAAATTTTGTCCATTGGCTTGAATATTTATAGGAGAGAGTAATTGCGTTAAATGGGCCAAAAAATACTTTTAAAACGGCAATTAGGATTTTTCAGATCGACTTTTCGCTCGAGCGAGAAGCTGGTAACAGGACACACTGTCGCTCGAGCGAGAGCTCAGCAACAGGCGGACGATAGACATTCTGTTTTTGTCGCTCGAACAATGTCCAGGCAATACGCTAGTGAAAATACAGCTCCGTGTTTCTCCTCTTTTCATGTTCGAACCCTAGACATCATAACCCAACTTATACAAATTGCACCATTGTCCTTGACTTTTACAACACGTTACAAATTAGTCTGTTTGTCCACAAAATCGCCAATACTAAAAACCTAACACTTTTCACCCAAGTCTTGCTAGAAGCATAATTATGTACAGTCAGTTGATTCAATAACTTAGTTCGTTGACTAACTTGATCAGTAAGAAAGTTAACTCTACTAGTTATGTCCTAATTTCTACTCCTATTCGCAAATATATTGCACATAGACCTTATGTGTCCCAACTCACCACAATTAAAGAAAGTATGAGTCTATGACCAAATCTATGTAGTTCTTGAAATTGATTCCTATTTGGAAATATCATATGCTGTCCAATGGGATTACCTACTCTCTAAATCTTATTAGTAGTAGGGACAAATGTGGTTTTGGAAGTACTGGCATCATGGGGATTAAAATTACCATAGCCTACATCTCTCATGTTTCCAAAAGGCTTGTTCATCCCTAAATGATTATAAAGTTTCTAAAACCACTAGAGAATGCAAGAAGTTAAGATTTGGAATATTCAAGTTCGCTCATAAGGTTCATAACCTGAATTTCTAATTTATCATTCTCAATGGTTAGTTCACTAACTCTCCTAGAGGACTTCTCAAGATCAACTGTAAGAATCTTAATCTTAGACTCTGGAGATTGATTCACAATATCTAATTTATTGAGGTAAAAGGTAGACTCCTGAAGATCAGCTATAAGTTTTTCTCTCACCTAGCTCAAGTTCATTAACCTTCTTAAGCATAGCTTTATGTATCTTCTTTATCTTAAGACTCACATCAAATAACTTAATATAAGCTGCTCTAATCTCTTCCTTACCCTCAAACTCTTCCTCAAAGTGCTCATTATGGTCTACTTCCTCAATCTCCTCACTATCTTTGACAGAGTTACTCCTAATCATGAAGGTCACAACCTTATTTCCCTGATATTTAGATTTCTCACTTTTATTGTCACATTCAGACTTGTCATCAAAGAGAATAGCATTCGAAACCGTTAGGGCATTCACTCCTAAAATGGTCACATCACTTAACTTATGACACCTCAAAGTATTAGATTTCTTTCTAGACTTACTCGGGTCGGTTTTATGCCTCTCTTTAGCATTTTTCTTATTTATAAACATTTTTTGAAAATTATGAACAAAGTAGGCTATTTCATGACCATTAGGTGACTCCAAATAAAAAGAATCTTAATAATCACCCCTAATAGTGTTCAAGGCCAA
This sequence comes from Fraxinus nigra, assembly GCA_903798295.1. Lineage (NCBI taxonomy): Eukaryota > Viridiplantae > Streptophyta > Magnoliopsida > Lamiales > Oleaceae > Fraxinus > Fraxinus nigra. The sequence goes on along the minus strand of CAIGRH010121950.1, from coordinate 5,582 downwards.
AGACTTATTTATTTTATGTCTAGCTAATGTTAGTCCATAAGTCTGTAGGGATCCAGCCATTCTTCAATTTTAATAGCATCTATGTCTTTACTCTCCTCTATAACTGTGATATTAGGCATAAATCTCTCATGTATGGATTTAAGGATTTTTCTGACAATCTTAGGCTCGGGGATTCTTTCTCCTAAGTTGAAGCTAGAATTAACTATATCATTCAAACTCGCATAAAAGTCAATGAAAGTCTTATCATCCTTCATCATAATCTCTTCAAACCTAGTGGTCAACATCTGTAACTTAGAGTTCTTAATAGCTTGCGTTCCTTTATATGTGGTCTATAAAAATTCCAAACCTCTTTAGCAACCTCACACATAGATATACGCCTAAATTTTTTGGTGATACGGCCATAAATAAAGCATGTAAAGCTTTACTATTGCAATTACACTCTTAGATATATGAGTGAGGGTGACAACATCACTAATGGTGGTAGAAGCGACAGTCCAACCACTCACTTGCTCATCTATCGATTTAGAGGAGGTTCTCATTCTAACTTTTCAATAAGCGTATTTACTGTCATCAAACTATGGCAATACATACAATGAACTACTCATCTAGAAAACTAGAGTCATGAATTAAATTTGTGCTTTGATACTACTTGAAAGTCACCTGGGTTCAACCCTAACAACACTTACAGAGAATAAATAGGTGTAAATACAGAATTAAAATATGTTCAATTAATATTGCAACAAGTCATAATAATTATTTAATCTAGATCCAATTCACATGAATTAACTACCTTATGTTAAATAGTCAATTTGTATGAAATCAATAACATAAACAACACAAAGAATTGATTGATAGCCCAAGAATAACTAATTAGGAGGGGTGGATTGTTTTTCAAAAAAATCGAAAAATTAATTCAAATTTAAGCAAATTGAGAATGAATAAGTTAATCAAACAAAATGCTCAAGTAAGAAAGCGATAAATAAAAAGAAATAGAGAGTACAAACAATGTAATTGTGGAGGTTCGATCCCAACCAGTGATCTACATTCTTTGTTACCAAACTCTCTATAACGAACAAGGCATTTTCATTAAATTTGATTGACTTGTGGTGTAATCTAAACCTTTACAGCACTTTCGATGACTTATAAATAAAGAACACCGATCATTTTACAATATTGAGATTCTCAGAATCTCAATATGACCCACAAATTTAAAGAGGAATGATTTTATAATTTGAAACTTTTCTTTTAATAAATGATATAAAAAAATTATGTACAGAGAGAGAAATTTGCTAACACTTTAATGAATAACAATGAATGAAATTCAAGTGTTAGACGAGAAAACTTTGATTAAAAAGATGATTTTTAAAAGTTTATTCAATCAATCAAAAGTTTTCAAAATAAATGTTTAAAGAATTAAATAAGAAGTACGCTATAAAAGTTTTGCTCAAATATTTCTCACTTTAATGCTCTTCAAGAATGTTATAATGAATGTAAGAAATAGAGGTATTTATAGAATTCAAAATGCCAAAAGATATGGAAGTTCAGATGACTCGTCCGGTTGACTGTCTCTTATCCGAATGACCAATATAGACATTTGTATAGTAGAAATTAGAGGTCAGAATGATCAAATCTTGGACCGTTACAAAATTCCAATCGACTGTTTCTTTTGGTCAGTTGACAGCCTCTTCCGGTTGGTTAACCGTCAGACGATTTTGGTCTTTTACGTTTCGATCCCGTTTAACCCTATTCGAAAGTTTTAAAAGGTATGGACTTTTGAAAAGTATTTTTAACTAACTTTTCAAAATAAAAGATATTTTTCAAGTTCAAATATCATTTTAAAAGTCATTTTTATATTTGATCAAAAAATTGCATTGGAATAACTTTTAATGCACAAAACCGTTTTTAATGCATAGATGGACTTTGAGGTTAAGCATTCGTTGTCAAATTTTAAAGTATTAGTACATTTACACTTTATCTCAGAAATCTAGTTTTTTATTTTGTTTCAAAATTTGGCTCTTAAATTCTTAAATGTGTGATTTTCATTCATGAATTTGATTTGTGATGATATCTTTTGATAACCATCGATCAAGTTTACATAGTATGCTTTAAAAACTATAATAACTTGAATTCAACTTATTAATAAACAAGAATAACTTGTTTGTTATAATAAAAACTTTAAGGTTATAATAAACCATAGGTCAACATTGATGACGAAAAAAAATCCTTAACTAGGTAAAAACTTTGAGATTAAGTCAGTAGTATCCACTATAAACAATATGAACTTACAGTAAAATCCAGTCTTGAATTCTCATTAGACTCACTGACATAATTCTTGCAATCTTCAAAACCCATTGGATAGTGCTCCCCACCCCCCCTCCCCCTCCAATCCCGATCTTTTGGAATTGTCTATCTTCCTATGGATCAACCAAGAACTCCTCGTTCTTGTAATATTCCTGGGCTCCTAGTTCACCTTACTGAATCTCCGGAACCTCTGAAAACTATTTAGAAAATGGGTGTTTCGATTTGAAGTTTCAATGTTTTCTTCAAAATTCGTGGTTGATTGATCTCAATAATCAAAGGATTAATCTCAATGTTTGGATATGTTCTTGGATCATGGGATGATGTTATGAGGGTGTGTTATAATGATCAACAACATAGAAAAAAACGTAATTGGCATGGGTATCTATAGTGGAAAGGTATTAGAGTAGTATAGAATAGGTAAAACTCTTGAAAATCGCGAAATAGGTTTTCTTGATAAGCACCATCGCTCGAGCGACACGCAGGCAATAATGATTCTGTTTTGGAATCTCAAACATCTGCTTGGTGACAGCTAGTATAATTTCGATGACTCTTTCTCCTTGTTCCATACTAGAATACAAAAACTCCTAGTTCATCTATGCAACATCCAAATAGACTCCTTGACTTTTACAACTCTTTTATAATTATAATTTTGTCTCAAAAATAGCCAATAACATTAAAATCTAACGGTACAGAAAGGAACACATGTTGAATTAGAAGCTTACTTGCACCATTTTGACCTCAACAATCTCCGTGAAAGTACTATGTAAGCATAATTGTCATGTCACATGTTGTGAGAAAAATCCCAATTTGGATTCACCAAGTGAATGCCTCCTCTCCTTAAAAAAAATAATAATTAAAATTGAGCAATATCAACAATCAAGACATTTAAACAATCGCTAAATGTGTTAACGGGTAAAACTTCGGTACCCATGTTAGCTGGATTTGCTAAAGTTGATATCAAATTTAATCACTACTTTTGAAACATTATCTCGTATATAATAAAAGTTAACATTTATATGTTAATTCTATCTTCAATGACAGGGTTTTTACTTAGATGAATGGCACTCTGGCAACCTGAGTGCAAAACAATTTCATTTTCCTCAAATTCAAACTCATTCAGTAACCCTTTTAACTAGATTCTTTCTTTCACAGCATTGGTGACTGCAATATATTTAGCCTTAGCGCTAGACAATGGAATTATCTTTTGTGACTGTGATTTCTGGCAAATGCTGGTATTACAAGGGGTATAGGAAATCAGAGGTTGATTTCGTGTTATCTTTATTTCCAACAAAGTCAATACAAAACCCTTTTAAGAATTACCTCTTATTTGTTTTTCAAACACTAATCCCAGATCAAAAGTTCTCTTAATACATCTGAATAACCACTGTGGCTTCCCAATAAATTTTCCCTAGATTAGCCATAATTCTATTCAATACACTAATTGCAAATGCAAGACCAGATCTTGTACAAACAATTAAGTGCATAACTAAACCAATAACATTACTCAGTAGTAGGTTTATAATGATTTGTAAGAGGCATTGCGGTTGCTCTTTTACTCATTTTAAATCTTCCTATACTATTCTCCTTATTATTTCTACTAATATCTACTTGTAATTCGTGAAGTTTAAGTGTAGTTTTGTTTTTATTTTTAAGAAACTAAAAGATATAGGTAGCATTATTATATTGTACATAGAACCATAGGAGATCGATTTTGAACTTGATAATCTATTCATTAGATATCAATAACATGAAAATTGAAAGTCTTTAAACTTGCATGTCACGTAGATAACAATCTTTATAATGCTCTGGAGATGTTTTAATTAAGGGAAAGTTCCACAAATAGTAAACAAAATATTGTCCAACCTTTTTTATTACCATAATATTGTTTTACTTATTATTTTTCTATTATTTTATTTTACACTACTGTTTCACATTTTATTACAATATAAAAGAGCTAAAGAACTTGGCACTAGAATCGCGATTTCCCATTGTCGTTGAAAATATTTTTGTTTCCCTCATGCATCTCCTCCTCTTCACGCAACTCATCCCATCTTCCATATTCAAACGCAATTAACTTCATCCATACCCCATCATTTATCAATTCACCAAAATTGATTCTTCATCCCTGATGAACTGAAAATCCATCAACTTATATTCCTTCACATTTTATCGTAATATTTGGTAAGTACTCTAGAATTCCAAGTTCTCTGGAAACTTCAATTTCGTTCCAATTTTAATTTTTTGTTAATTTTACTGATGTGATGATAGCGTCGAGAAGACGATGGAAGCTGCTAAAAGGCTCAGGACGGAGCTGGTAAAGAGGAATAGGGATGGAAAATTGTATGCAGAGAACATGAAAACCATTTTTGCTGATGTGATGGCAGCATTAAAACCCGATGAGACCGTCAGGTTTGGAAGTTATGGAGATACTGATTCTGATGATAATAGTAAGGTTGTTTCAAGACTGAGGTCTAATGATCTGTTCTTTCGCAGAAGAAGCAAGGCAAAAACATGATCATACTATATTTTCCTTCTATTGGATTATTTTATTAATTTCACATATTACCATGAAAATATATACTCATGTACACTTAATTGATGGCTATCATTGATTCTTAAAAAGTAGCATTGCGTATGATAAAATGCTGGCTCGAGAAAAAAGGCTATTAAAAAAATTGTCTCTGTGCTGCACGGAGTCCTTAAAACGCATGGTTTTATATGATAAAAAGTTGGCTCTAGAAGAAAGACTGTATAAAAAGAATTGTATTCGTGGTTTCATTGTGCGCGCACGACCCTGCTGACGCGAACCCCGGTATGAGATCAGCGTAGAAGTAGCGAAATTAATCTAAAACGCCTAGAAAGCCCAAATTCAGGTTGTGGACAATAGAATCATAACCCGAGTCTCACGAACCTAAGGTATATTAAACTCTAGACCCATTGATGTGCGAAAACAATAACCATAATTTTACGAACGCCACAAAGAGTGCCTAATCCTTTGATAAGTTCTAAGTGTTACCTTAGTTTCTTGGTTCGTGAGGCTAGGGTCACGATTCTATCGTCTACAACCTGAATTTGGATTTTTCGGCGTTTCAGACTAATTTCGCGGTTTCCACGCTGATCTCGTACTCGGGTTCGCGTCATTTGGTATCAGAACTTGGGCTCCAGATTCAGGTCCTATATTTTCTTTTTTTTTTTAGTCTTTTTTTTTTTTTATTCGTGACCATCGTAGATTATGAGTCTTTAATTAAGAATCATCAAAAAAAAAATTCAAAAGTTATTTT